>JAOEHY010033044.1:0-69865 GCA_025447955.1 Psilopsiagon aurifrons
GAATGGGTTGCCCAGGGAAGTTGTGAATGCTCCATCCCTGGCAGTGTTCAAGGCCAGGTTGGGCAGAGCCTTGGGTGGCATGGTTTAGTGTGAGGTGTCCCTGCCCAAGAAAGGGGGGTTAGAACTAAATGATCTTAAGGCCCTTTCCAACCCTAACTATTTTATGATTCTCTAATTCTATGTGGAAATCCAAGACAACAGTGCTAAGGAGCAATAAAAAGGGCCTAAACAAGCCTGTCTTCTTGATTTCTCCCATTTCTTTGTCTTTTGACTTCTGAAAGACCTTATGCTTCAGTGTCCTCTGATATCCTCTGCATATCAAAATACCAGAGTGGGGAGGGTTTCCAGAGGCTTACAGGCAATATGCTTTTATAATCTGGAGATAAGGGTAGTAAATCCAACAGAAACATATCTGACAGGCTCAACAGGCAGTACTGTCCTCTTTTGATAAGTCCCAGTGGAGTTTCACCCTGGACTAAAGTCATCAAAGACCCTCACAGTGCACCTTGTGCTGTGCAGTTGCTCCAGTGAGGCTGAAAATAATTTCTTTGTGATCAGCCAGGGTG
Organism: Psilopsiagon aurifrons; assembly: GCA_025447955.1. Taxonomy (NCBI): domain Eukaryota; kingdom Metazoa; phylum Chordata; class Aves; order Psittaciformes; family Psittacidae; genus Psilopsiagon; species Psilopsiagon aurifrons. The sequence goes on from JAOEHY010033044.1 coordinate 567, forward strand.
AAAACCATCACTGTGATTCTGTACTAGCACTGTAATTACAGAAAGGCGATATTAAAACTATAGCCGTGCATGGCAGGTTAGTATGGTACAGTTTTATATGCTAAGTTTTTTCACTCTAGGCAGTAATTTATTTTCTACTACAGAATACTTTGATATAAATGGTTGGTGAGTTAATGCTGATGCTGGATACAAATACTATGGCTCTCACTAACTGGAGTTATGTACATGTCTGCAGCTAAGCATTTTTCAGTGAAGAACGTGTTTCTTTTTAGTCAGTCTTTAAAATGGCAAATAGCAAGGTAAGCAACCTTTTATAAACAGAAGCAAGATATAGGGAGAGCTTCCTTTTAAACTTCATGATGACACATTTCCCCGATGGAAGAAAAGAGGAAAGGCTTGGAAATGAAATCCGGTGAAGGCATTTCAGTTTATGTTCACTCAACACTGTAGGCTCAGCTCTGCTTTTCATTTGCATTTGCACAAGGAAGTTTCAATAGAGAAATTGTTGGATTGCTTGGGAGTGTCTTCAAGGCAGAGTGAAAACACTGTGAAAGCTCTTCTGTGCATTAACTGCAGCAGCAGGGAGGCAATTGAAACCTCTGGCTACATTTTGGAGGCAAGTGGGGTCTACCCCCACCAGCGCATGTATCATTTTAAACACTTTGGGATTGTGTAAGTATAGATGAGATTTCAACTGTTTCACTTGCTTAGGTATTTTGCTACATTGGAAGTCTAATTAAAGATTTGTTTCATGGAAAACTGAAGAGCAAGATTAAAAAGACAAGAAGGAATTATCTCAAAACGATGCATATAATAATCATTCTTAGTCAACTCTCAGAATTGCTGATGGACACTGACAACACTGGCAACTCCCAAAACTCTTCCTTTTCTTCCTTTATGGAAACAAGTAGCCTTCTTAAACTCTGACCTATGCTGTGTGACCAGCTCATAGCAGCACTTCATGGTGCAGGTCTCCATTAGCCCCAGGTATGTACTGCTCTCCAGCAACCTCACCAGACTGTGTCAGGAGTCCATGATGAGTAACCTGCTTTGGCAGGTTATTAACTGACACTTAGGTTTATCATGGTGCTGCACTTTGAGGCCTGATGGGTTTATTCTTGAATACAATGGAGATTCATGTGGGAAAAAAAATAGATTGTTTTGAAGAAGTTTGACAGCATTTTGGGAATAGAGTTGTGCTAACATGGCAGGCTATGGCCTGATATGATCTTTGTCTCCTCTTTTGTTTTCCTTCTTGTCCAGTCCAGTTCTAGGGACTTCACTGTTTTGTTTGAACTCAGGTTTTCCAGAGTTGTAATTATGTAAATTACTTAATGTCACACTTTTGTGAGTGAAGTCCAAGTCATTTTAAAAAGGGTTATTGTAGCTTATAGTCTAGTTTCTGTGTTAAGACAGAGGTCACACGTGTCTTAAGGGAAGCAAACACCTGAAGTTAACTATGCTTTTTGTCCTTCAGACTAGTAGCATGCAAGATCTGTGAGCTTGTGTAACAGAAGGCACCTGCAAGGATCTGACAAACAGCTATGCAAACAAGTCAATGACTGCAACCTCCCTTTGCTTCTCCTCTTTAATCCAGCTGACCACCTTGACTCTGGAATACAATTAATGCTCAATACTCAAAGTTGCAGGTAGAGTTTTGATATTAGAGATGCTGGCAGTTCCTGAAAGAAGAGCCATTATACATAGCTCAGCAACTGGCATTTGGCCATTCCAGAGCCAACTTTCATCTGACTACTCCCTCCCCCTCAAAACCCGTTACTCTTTTAATTAAGCAACTTTATAAATGTTAAATATTTTTGGCTGTACGGGCAGCTTTTTGAGGCCTCAGATAAGCATATTATATTGGTGGTATTTTTCTGTGCAATAGATTTTCCTGTTTGCTTATGAAAGTATTTGAGAATAGCATTTTTTAGTCCTATAGTTAATTTCTAGTGTGTGTAAGTCTCCTGTCATCTCTGTCAGGAAGAGATGGATAGGGTCAAATACTTCAGTGGGCTTTTATTACGAAATTAATGTAGGGTTCAGTAAAGAGTCTGTGAGGATTTGGGTTTTTTTTTAAGAAAAACATCACCAGCACAAGTGCAACTGTCCAGATTCCCTGTTCAAGTTGGCTTTCAAACAGGATTTTTTTCTGGTTCACTAGCACGTGTTATTTCTCATATATTTTTCTGGCTGCTCGTGTGTAAAAGAACAGACACAAACACCAGGAAGATGGGACCTTTTCCCTGAGCCTAGAAGCAAGGAAAATGCACAGCAAAGGGCAGGAGAGCTGCAGACCAGCTCAGAGTCCCAGCTGTCTTGACGGCATGTGTATGGTGGCTCCTTACCCAAGTCCATCACCAGATAGATCCAGTGGAGAGAGAGCAATTTTTCTTGCTAAGGGGGACACAAAGCAGAAACATGACTGGTCTTGACTGAGCTAGTACTGAAGGGGGAAGCATTAAACCCTTTGCAGCTTCTCAAACTACTATACAGCAAATAAAATATCTCCCACCATGTAAAAACACATCATCAGATAAAAGGACATTCTGACTCATTATACACCCTTGCCAAGATCGTTTCTCAGGGTGTTCCAGCTGCTTGCTGGGGTCACAGTGTTAAAACATTACTTGTATTCAAAATCTATGAGCCAGCTACTCTCTGGTTGAACAGACTCTTAAACACAGCTGTGCTGGCAGCTACTTGTTAGAAAGGTTTCTTCAAGCATTTGGCTTGACTGTTAAAAATAGCCTGTTTCTTTTGCACAGCCTCCCCAGAGCATGAACCCCTCTTGTTGAAATCTGATTGTGAAAAACACCCTTCCAATTTACCTGCTGGCAGTGGGATGCTATCTGTATGAGCTGGGTGTAATAACACAGTGCTCCATTCATGTTGTTTGGTGATTTGGTGCTGTTGGCAGGCAGGCTGTGCCATGAGGTTTCTCTGTCTTGTCCTCCTGCCTGTTTCTTCCCAGGGAACACTCCATTTTCATTTGTGTAGGGTTTGTTTTAACCACTTGCACTGCAAATGCCCGTGAGAGGGAGGCAGGAGCAGGGATATATATGTTAATGTTTACACCTCCCTCAAAACACTCCAATTCCAGATTGCCCAGAGGTGCTCACAGGGTCAAAGCAAGTAGAGGGTTTCACCAGCTTGGACAATGGAGAAGACACGTGTATCCTCCTCTGCTCTCTCACATGCTGAATTGAGGTGCAGAGGTCCAGCCCTTTCTCCACTGGGAAACTCTCTCCTTCCTCTTGCGGGAATAAATGTGATCCTCCTTGAGAAGGGAGTATCTACAGCTCCTCCTCAAGAGACAACAGCTGAGAAGGGGTTATGTGCTTATGTTACGTCTTGTTGGGACTTTTTTAAATAAAACAAAAAAAAGATTTGGTGGAAGGCATTGTGATTAGAACCAGAAGTATTCTGAAAAACTCACAGTTTCAATTAAATTTGCATGCTCAGGATCTAATTTCTTGGCCAAACCAAGAGAAAGAACTGCTCCAAAGCAGCTAGGAGGTCAGAGAACCCACCTGAGATGTGAGACCCCGCAACAGCAACCTATGCCCCCTTACATCAGGCAGGGCTCTTTCATGCCACTCTGCCACTAACTGCAATGTATTCATTTTCCTGAACCACATCTCCAGCTGTCAGTTCCTCTTTCTGAGCTAAGAACTGAAACTGGAGTTTGTGAAACACTGTTCTCTCAGGCAGTTGCAGACACTTCTGACGGGTAGTGATGGGTTCCTTTTGCTTGCTCCTATTATAAATTTTCCCTGCTTTCACTCTGTTCCTTATTTTCTTTGGTAAGCTCTGTCTAAATGTATAGTTATACTCATTTTGGCTGTGCAGTTGAACAAGCATTGGCTCCCCTGTTCTGAAAAGAAACAAGAGCATTGTTTGATATTAAACAGTACATTGTTTTGGTGCTTTTGCAGCTTTTGAGAGTAAGGACATCAGAAACAAAGCCCTGTAATGAGATAATAAACAAACTGGGGTTTCCTTCCCTGAAATAAATCCACAACAGGGGCCAGTGCATTAACTGCCAGGGGTCTCCAAACCGCCAGGCAGACAACTGGTGGGATTGTTCTCTTACACACACACCAACTCTTTAGATTTATGCCTGTCCTAGGTATTTCTTCCTTGTTTTATTAGAAGGTCAGCTCTTCCTGAATGCGTCTCCTGTTGCCTGAAAACTGAACACTGTTATAAAAAGTGACTGAAAGATGGAAAAAGATAAGAGAAGAACGATTTCTCCTTCAAACCATTCCTTCTGTGCACTGTCCTCTTTCTAGAGAGGGAGAAAAGGAAGGAAAGCAGCTCTCTCTGGAGACAATGCTGCTACTAATGAACTGAAGCCAGCAAAACCAGCAGCCAGGATTCTCCATACATGCCCTCCCTTTCCGTGAATGCAAAAGTCAGATTTTTCTCACTCTGCTGTAGGTTACTCTTTCAGATGGTTTCATTACTTCTGTGACATTCCAGTAACTTTACATTAATTATCTGTAGTATACTTAGGAAGCCTTGGCAGGGGGCTAGACTAGATGATCTCCAGAGGTCTTTTCCACCCCTAATGATTCTGTGATTCTGTGAAGCCGAAGTTTAGTGGTTTTGAAGACAGGAGGACTGGTTTAGGGTCTGGGTTAATTAAAAAATGTCATATAGTTTCAGAAACTTGATTTTTACTTAGGGTTAGAAAGTAACTGTGTACTTTTTGCATAATTTTGATAATGTTTCTGTGAGTTGGGCAATCTAATGATTAAAGTTTGTGTCTGGAAGATTGAACTGCTTTTTAATATATTGTTGTTTTAAGACATGGGTACTTAAAGTCAGACCTCCCCAGGACAGTATCTAGGCACTTACACAGGCTTCAGAGGCTCTTGAGCATGCTTAGTTCCTACTTATCTCAGTGTGAATTTGACAGACAAGGACTGGAGGATTTAACATCATTATAATCAGCTGATCTATGAATAGCAGAATTTATTAAGTCTGGTTTTCTACAGTATCGCCATAGGAATGCAGGGCAATTCCAGCTCCATCCTGTGCCTCCAGCTCCTCCCACCCTTCCACCCTTTGCATTCCTCCCTTGCTCCTCTCTGCATCCCCTTCCTGCAGGTGGGGTGGCTGCTGGGGGCACGGGTGCCCTCATCCACAGTCTGTACAGCCCTGCTTGCACTGCTTCTCAGGGTGGGGAAAAGCTGGGCTCTTAACTGCCCTGCCTCAGTCATGTACGAAGTCAGTCTCTCTGAGTTGGCCCTGGCTTCCCTAAATCTGTGTGAGCTCTGGGGCATCCTTCCATCTGCGTGCTGCAGCTGGGCAGCAGGTCCACAAGTGGTGAATGGGGAGAACAAGGACACTGCTTCAGTTTGTTCGCCTGAGGTGGAGTGAGAGGCCATTTTTAGGAAACCAAGCTGGGAACACCATGCATTCAGCAGAACCAGGAAGAGTGTACAAGTGCTAGGATGTGCAAACAGGGAAATGAACTCCCAGGCAGAGACAATGAGTCTATTTACTGCCTGTTTGCACAGTTACAGTGGCAAATGCCATTTGTCTTCTGTGCTGAAATGTCCTCCCTCCCCTTTCAAATTTTACAGTGGGAGCTTTTTGTGCTGCAGCAGATTTAGTTCTGGAGCACCAGCAGCAAGCTGTAATGGCTTTGCCCATTTAACTGTGAGCTACTGCTGGACTTTGTTCACTTCGAAGTGCTGACCTTTGGCCAGCAGAAGTAGGAGAGAAGTTGGTTGCTCTTGGCAAAGCATGATCACAGTGTACCCAGGGAGGAACCTTTTGTAAGGTGCCCTTTAATCGGCTCCAGTTGCGTTAGGGGTTGTAATGATTCAGGTTCCCTTGATAGTTTCAGTAAAAGAGCATCTGAAACCACAAGGTCTGTCCTGCTGTTTCTCTGTGACCTACGAAGTGCCAGGCTAAGGTCTCGAAGCAGCGAGGGACTGGTGCTGGGGACACAACAGCGACAGCGATACCAGGCACACGACGGCTTGGTGGGGCAGAAGCCTACTGCTGCTGGCCAGCTGAGGAGCACCCTGTAGGTTAGTAACCATCACCTGTGGCAGCATTATGGTCATGGTTGTATTTCCTATGCTATTTAGAAGGGATGCAGGCTGTGCTGGAGGGAGCCTGATCAATGGGGCACCTGTTTCAGCCTCATGGGCAGCAGTTGATGCCCTAAAACACATTGTAAGTATTTGTAAAGGAGGTGTTTATGGAAAATCCTTGTTTCAGAGAAATCTGTCTTCCTAGTCACTAGATGCAAGAGACTGTCCTATGCTTTAGATGGGAAGTTTGTTTCTTTTGTGAAGCTGACTGTGATCCAAGTATAAGTGAGTATCTCTATTAGAAATGGGCAGTCACTGGAATGGAGCCTCTGGTTCTTCCAGGTTGCAAGAGTCCCCCTGCTCCGTGGGGGTGTACACAGTATGCCCAGCAAATGGCGTGCTGTATTTCACAATTGCTCTTTTAACATTGTTTAATCTTCTAAGATGATCAATAACAGACCAAAAGCAACCTTTTACATGTATAAAACGGTCTTTTGGGGAGTGAAAGCACAAACTCAAAATACTACATATTTTCCTCTCTGAAATGACATAGCATTCTTGCAAAAGGAGACACTTTTTTTTCCTCTTGGCATCACCAGTATACTTAGCAAATTACATGCGAGGCAATTTTAATCCACTTTGTTTTCATTTTTAACAATCATTGCTCCCAAGAGAATTGAAGTTACCAAAGAAAAGCAGTCCAAAGCCTCAGTGTAACCTTGCTACTCTTAATTGGTCTTGTGGCATTTCTTCAGAGAAAGATTTTGTTGCATTTTACAAAGCCAAGGATCAAAACCAAGGGAACATCACCACCTGATGGCTTTATTTGTCTTTTCTGGGACACATTATCTCATATGTACCACCAGTTTCATGCCACGAACATATAGATTAAACCCCTGATGTAACATTGCTGATGCCAAACATGATGATGTGGCACCAGGAGGGAGTTAGCTTTATTCAGATAAACTCATACACAATAAAATTTCAACCATCTCTTCACACTCACCCCTAAATATAAACAAATAATTCCTTCTACAGATAGAAAATTCAAACCTCAAGATGTATAGGTATAGGGACAGGTGAAGGACAGGTGACAATCTGGTTGTTGCCACATTAACCTGTGTACCAGACAGCAGTATATTGTATTTTCATATTCAGAGATTCTGTGCTAAATCATGTACTGGTGAATCAGATGGGGCAGGACTGGGACAAGCTGCACAAAGATGTCTTCCTTTTTCTTTTGGAATAACCTCCTGCAATGCAGCAGGAAGGGAAACATCCTTAAATGCAGGTTTCTACTTACCCCCAGTGGTGCTCCGAAGATGGCACAAAACCCTACAAATGACTGATTTTAGCCATTTCAGATGCACTGAGACTGGAGAAGGTTTTCCTCTGGATATTTGATAATGTGCTTCACTTTAAATACAATCTGTATGTATTCCACCAATTAAATGTGCCTTTTTCAGGAGTTTACCTTTGTATGCTTTTGAGAGGGGCAAAGTGGTTGACCTTTTAAAGATCCTGTGAAGATTTTAACTGTTTGGGTTTGTGTTTGGTTTTGTATTTTATAGAAGGGAGTATCTGTGCAGGGTTGTGGTCATTTGCCACCTGGTTAATCCCCTGACAAGCTGCAATTTCCTGTTTAATTGCAGATGCCTCCTTGCAGACATCTAAGGTCTCAGGTGCATGGTGAGCATTATGTTCCCAACACCCAAGGACAATAGTTCAAGTCAGTTACATCTCTGCTAACAAATAAACCATGTCTTTTCTCTGCACCCAAAGGCAGCACAGCAGACAATCTTACACCAAAGTCTTCTCCTTCCCCTCAAAGCAAGGTGGTCTTGCCCACAGTGCCTACCCTGGTCAGTCCCAGGGTCTACATGCATCTACCCTGCAGGAGAGCAGAAACATGAGAGACAAATAGGGCAGAGATGAGCATGTGGACACTGCTCAGAAGAGCTCATTCTGTGTCTCCAACTGCTCCATTAGCCAAAGTAGAAGGATTTTCCTGTCTCAGACCCTTTTCATGTTTGAACTTAAGGGTTTGGTTACTGTCAGTTTGGAAATGTCCTCTTGAAAATACAAACCCTCTTCTAGAGATAGGAAATGTGGGGCTTAGGTTGATTCTGAATGAGTTAAATCATCACTCTTGTTTTCAGTGGCTCAAGAGCAGCAGATCCTACATCACTGTAGAAACACTATTTTTAACCAAGTAAGGGAAAGAGCAATTTAACTGAAGTATTTAATATTACAGCCATTCAGACCATTCCCCTCATTCCTAAATGTTTCAGCTGTTATTGATATCACAGACATTTTTTCTGGTTTATCTTGTGAAATATCTGTAGAGGTAAATTATGTCAGCAGCACCCTGAGGTCTTTCTTTGAGAGAGAAGTGTCTTATAGCGGATGTGTAGTCCTGTAAAAAATCACCTTTCTGTGATTACTGAGAGTTGACCATTAACACAGCCCTTGAGTGCTTTCAAGTTCCGTTAGGTTTGGCTCTACCCCTTGGGGTGACCTGGGGCTGCTCTGGCAGTCAGGGGGATGATGCCCAAAAGCCCCACACTAGCGGTGGGCTCTGGTCCAGCTTCAGTCGTGGAGGTGGAAGTGCTCTTTTACTATTTGTGTTTGGTTACAGTGGGTGGTTTTACCCCAGGGTTGCAAAGTTCATACCAAGAACCACTTGTGTTACATTTGTGTTTCTGCACCATGCAAGTGGCTCAGTATAGACACAGCTCCAGGGCTTGCCTGTGCTGTAGATAATGTCTGGTGATGCTGGGCTGGCTGCTGAGAAGAAAGCTCAGCTGAAGGCAGGTTTGCAACCCAGATCCTGCCTGCCAGTGGGGAGACCAGCAGCAAGAAGGAGCAGACAGAATGCAAACACTGTGGATGGAGGGGGAGTGGAGTGCTGGGTAAGGTTAGGTAAGGAGAGAGCATGTGACAACATGGGCAAATCCACGCTGAGCATGAGGACAAAGTGCACCATGCAAGGCAGGGCAGTGGGCCAAGAGGTGTGACCCTGCTCCTGATCCATGGCAGCACACACCACCATCAGGTGACTCAGTCACAGCAGCTTTTTACCATGGGAAGTCCTGTCCCAGGTATTCTGGAAGCGCAGGGTGGTATAAAGCTGCGTCTGCTTAACACAGACTTCTTTGGTAATGATGCCTTCTCTGTGCACGGCAGTTCAGACTCAGCCGACACCATCAAAAACTGCTTTGTCTAATCCTGACAATAAATCAGGGTTCTGAGACATGGAAGCTGTAAACATGTAATAAAATATAATGTAAGAGACATCTGAGTTAATGGATACAGTGAAGTCCTCTGCAGCTCATTCAGACTCCTCTAGTCTAAACTTCACCTTCATATTACTGAGAGACAGAAGAATAAATTTGTCTTCCTGAAGGACGCAGTCAGTTCCCTTATCCTGTAGCTTCTTTTTACAAACAATTTCCAAGTGATGCTTACTGTCTTATTTTCAGTAAGACATTAAGGACTAAAATAGAAAAGCTTATGCCCTAAGCGGAGATGAAGCCTGTTGGCTGGAGAAATAGCTGTTTACTTAATATTCTCATATTCTACTGTGACCTGTAAAAGGGCAGAGCAATTTCTGGAAGAGAGAGGAAGTGAGGATTATGTGTGCTAACCATGCTCATTTTCATACCTTGATTCTGGAAGCCTCTTGTAAATATAAATATGAAGGTCCTTAGCTTCCCACTTGTGACTATATGTCACAAAACCCTGTGATGCTCTCCTTCACAAAAAGGCCCTAGACGGAACAAGTGAGAATGTTATTTGCTGGGAACCTTTTAATTACCAAAATTGGTTGGCACATGGTTGGCTTGTGCTGGCTGGATACCCCTGCTAGCCACAGGAGGTGGCCACCAGATGCCTTTCAGTGGCCCATGGAGGTCACACTACAGGCTACACCTCCCTCCTTAATTCTTCCAGTACCTTCAGCCTCTTGTAAATGAAGTACTTAAATTCACTGGCTGCAAAACTTATATAAACTTATAGAGTAATAATTTGGTATTGCACCCTCTGATCTCTCTGGATGGTTCAGTAAGCTCCTTGGTGTTAGAGAAAGGCTCTTACCTACCACTGTGAAATCTTATCAGCTTGTCTAGAGCAGGAGCTGTGCTGTGGCACTAGATTCAGCAGGCTTCAAAGGAAATCTTTCGCTGCTTTCCCATGGATTAGCTCAATGCTGCTGATTCGACAAATGCTTTAAGGCAGCAATGCTGGCAGAAGGACTAGTCCCATCTTCTCCTTCCCTTCTGCCCATGCAGGTGTTCAAGTGGCGTGTGTGTGCATGGTGCACCTGCACAAATGCTTGTGGCAGCACAGGTGATGGCTCTGGGAAGGATAGAGCAGGACCTGATGTTGGCAGCACCAGTTTAACATGTCTATGATAGACTGTAGTGTGAAGCACTGGTCTTGAGCAGCCACATCAGGCTAGTGAGGGCCAAACCTTTTTCCTTTAGTGTTTCATTTGCCCAGGGACTGAAGAACAATCATCTTATTAACCTCCCTTGTGGAACTGTGTCTGTCCAGAACCCACCCTGTATTTATTTTGATAGAAAGCAAACATGCCACAGAAATGTAATGGCTGTCGCTATATAAAGTATCTTTGGGGTTTGCTGCTTTCCTTCATTTCTTATGCACTAATTCAAATCTATTGCACTCCATGGAGTTATTCAGTATCTATCTTATGACATTTTGGAACTTAAAATCTGCTTTCAGGTTGAAAAGAAAGCACAAAATTGCACATGGGAAAACTGAGCCTACTCACCAGGGTGATCCTCTGCGCTGATTTTTATTGAAGAATGATAATTCACATGTTTGATGAAAATTAAGCAAAATCTTTGTCTAGTGACTGTTCAGGTTACCAGGGCAACTCTCACTGCCCATGAACCAAAGAAGCCTAAGTTTAAAAAACAGAAGGAGAAAGCCCAAGGTGTCCTTGGCCAAATTTCCTCTCAGTGGCATTCCACCTTCTGGGCTGTGAATTTGTTCTCTCCATGCTGGGATGGAGGATGTGCCTGGGGCTGGCAAAGCAGAAGGGGAATCCACCTGTGCAAGGGTGTTTACTGGGAATCCTCTCTGATGTGGCACAATAAAGAAGGGTTAGAGCACTGACAGGTTATGCATTGAAAAGGCTTTGGTGGGAGCGTACTTGAAAGCTGTTGTCTCCAAGTGTCTACCTGAATACCTCCGAAAGTCTCTTGAGATGATATAGTACAGCTATTTTGAGACATACAATTACAAGTGTTTGTTGTGTGCTTAAACAAAATCCAGAAGTGTTATGGCACCTGTTACTGACTGCATGTTCTCTGAAGGATATCCCCAAGTTTTGGTCTGCAGTATCTTAAGAAAGTCAGGAAATGACAAACTGTGCTTTATTAACTCACATTATGTAATAACAGGTATAAAATAACATGTTATTCATTTAAATAAAGTGGTGTTGTCCCTTAAAACATTCAAATAGGCAATAAAATGGTTTTACAAACATGTGGGAACCTGTTCCACCAAACACAGAGTGGTTTTGTTAAAAAGAGAGGGGAAAAAAAAGAAAGGAAGGGTTCCCTGTTACAATATGGGATACTATTTTTGTGACGGTATTTTGGCTGAGTATGGGCTTGCGTGTGAATATACTGATAAACTGTGAAGATTTTCTGAGACTGAGATTGGAGACCTTGCAGGTCACTCTAAAATTCATGCATCCTTTCAGAGAAAAATTTTACTTTGCACATTCCCTTCTCATTCTACTACCATCTCTCTGTAGTTTTTGCAGACCAGAAATAACTATAAAAGCCAACTCACCACTCACTTCTTACTTTCCCCTCTCCCTTTTCTTGCTCATGTGCCTGAACTGTCATACGATGCTAAGCTGCCACCCTGAAATATATCCTGAAAGCCTATTTCTTACCATGACCATCAAAAATCCTCACTCTTATCCAGATAATGACACTACCTCAATAAAATGCTGAGCCTGTGGTCAGCCTTTACATCTCCCAAAGCATTTGGGGCTGATCTTACTAAAAATCTCAGAAAGCAGATCAAATGCTTTGTTATAGCATGTGATCTCATTGAGAAGCCCAGTGCACCTGAACAGCACAGGTCAGATTGTATGTTTGCTTCTAGAAGAAACACAGCCAAGGGGAAGCTCACAATCTCCTTTCTGAGACAGGGAGAAGGTCCCCATCTGACAGGCATTTCAGTGTTTCTCACAATTTCTCCTCAAGTTTCCAGTCTTTTCTATCACTGTATTCAGTAGCATGATTATTTAGGAAAAACTGTTCATGTGTAATCCCACTATAGGAAAAATAAAAGGAAATGGAAGGTCTATGGGAAACACAGGCATGGACTGGTCTGGATGGACTCTTCTTTGCACTGTTCCCTTCCGCAGCTCTTAGGATTTGGCCTCTGCTTAGCTGTCAATCTTCAAAAATAGGAGCCAACTAAATATTTATGGAATTATTGTAACAGAGGGTGACACTTCATTATCATTGTAGTGAAGCTGTACATTAGGACAAAACATGTGTTTATATTCTTACACCAGAGCAGTGGATGCTGTATTAGGAGAGGAGTACAAGTGTGTACAGAATCCATCCTCCTTGCTGCTTAGGTGACTCTGCTCTTAACACTTTTCCACTCTGCCTTAGATGTACTCCTCTAAGGATGCCAGTCATCATAAAGAGGTATATAAAATGTCATGTAATTGTCACGAACATGGTGTGTTTGAAACCTAAGGGAAGTAGGTGTCCAACGCCCGGGAAAGCTGGGGGACACAATTGCAGTATTCTGCCCAGTTTTCTGAAGTTCCCTATAAACTCACAGTATGCAGGAAAAATAGTATTTTCTCAGCTTCTCATATTGGCCATACTAACACCTCGGAATATCCTGCAGCAGCTTCAACTGCTGATGCTCATTACTTTACACTGGAATGGGAGCACAACTTGGAAACTTATAACAACTTGAACTAAAAGTGAAAGTATAAAATGAAAATCAAGGGTTTGAACAGCCTTCCTATGTGATCCTAATTAACATGCTGTATTGAAGAGCCTTCTAAAAATGAGCCTCTGTGCTCACTAGCATTGGCGCTTTTTCATTCCACTTACACCACATAGTCTTCCCTGCGCATTCAAGCAAATGCACAATGGTAGCTCATAGGATTCACTTTACAATGCTTATGTTTAAAAGTTTAGTTTGTTTTCCAACAGAAAAATTTAAAGTAAAGAGAAGAATAATGACTTTAAAACATCAGTTAAGCTGGTGGATGGGAATTTTGTGAGCTTATACTAGTGAAATATTTTATACTCACTTCGCTATACATAGATCTGTGGGGTTGAGGCATAGATCTGATTTTGGCAGAACCTCCTAGATTTTGTCCACAGATTTGAGACTGATTCCTCCCATAGTCTAGGGCAAGCCACAAGATTTCTATGCTACAGTTTCCCTCCCTGAGCAGCAGTTACCTGCTTCTCTGCGGGTAACAAGAGAACTGCAATTCTTGTAGATAATGAGTTAACATTTGCAGAGAGGAGTTCTGAAGACAAAAGCCTTGCACTGTAGACTTGGGCTGCAGGCATTCTGGGAGCAGGATCCAGGCTGCAGGTGTGTTTGTACAGTGCCTAACACATTGTGGCCACGGTACTGTGGATAAACAATTATAAAAAGCCAGAACAGAGTGGTTGCAGTCACCCTTTGGGTTTGCAGTATAAGAGAACGGGTATCTTTTCGGTTCGCCCTCAGAAACCAACACAAAGATGCTTATTTTGCCAATCTTTGCCATCTCCCACATTTCTTTCTTTCACTTGGATTCTTCTAGTTTTAGAGCTATTATCTCTACACCCATTGATTCTCTTACCCCTCGTCCAGCCTCTGACTCTTCAGTTCAGGGATATCTTTAACTTTTCTGTGCCCAGATTAAACCACACAGTGGGCAAGAACAAATTATTATGTAGGACCATCTGATACAAACTGATATTGTTTCCTCTGCAGAATACACCCCCATGCATGGTTTGTCATTGAAAAGTTAAGACACTTCTCCTTCCACACAGGGATTCCGAGGTTGCTGCCTGTGTGCTGCGTGGCCAGAGACTTGGACCAAAATTTACTTTTTGGAAAAAGGAGAAAGAAGATAGGGAGTTTTATTGCCAGTGGAAAAAAAAAAGAAAAAAGAAACAGGAAAAAAAACCCAAACACAAACACCAAAACAACTAGGGAGGGACTAATGTAGTTGTTTTGCTTCTGCAATAAGATGTTTGCTTTTCACCTTCTCCTTTCCCAGAAGTGAGTCGTCTCCCAGGGCATGCCCTGCTCCCTCTTCTCCACCGCTGGTCATACACGCTGCTCGCCAGTCAGGCAAATCCATCATCCAAAGAGTGTTTCAGTGTAGTTCCTCCTCTTGGCTGCTCGAGAAGGTGTGTTGTTTGCTGTGCCTAAGTGCTCCCTGGGCCTAATGCTCCGTTGTTATGTACAGACCATTTTTTGCTGTCATGAATCATGTTTTACCACCCCTGTGCTTTTTACTTCTGCAGCATGCTCTTTTTTTCCTTTCAAGCAAACACGTTTGAGTTTCCGTTTGTGCTGCTGGAACTGTGCATGCCAGGTACACGGCACAGGCTGAGTTACTCCTACCGTCCCATTGCTGTTGAGGTCGGTAAACCTACCTCTAACTTCAAAAGCTGCAGCTCATTTTTTTCCTTACAGCCAAAGGTAAATTGATTCAGCACAACCTGAAATAATTTATCCAGGCACATATAAAGGAAAAAAAAAAAATCCCTGAAAAAACTTCATGCCGTCAAGCAAAATATGCCCTTATCTTATCTGTTGTGAGTAACTCAAGCTATTTGCACAACGCCTTGTGCTAGGAAGCAGTTGTTTGTACATGTTTCACTCCCTTTTTTCTGAGTTTTGAATTTTGAATGAAATAGTCTTCTTCAAATTCCTCCTCCTGCACAAATGTCATGGTTTCTGTTCCCTATGCTTCCCTGAAGGTTAGACCCAGCCCTCCTCCAAAGATGCCTTCCTTGCAGATGGTTTTCTATTAATCTTCAAACTGTTCTGGAGAGCTCTCTGCATCTGGCAGTGCTAACATCCCCTCTCCTTCCCGTCCCACCCACTTAGCCTCAGCCTAAGAGCCCTTAACAAATGACTCCCAAGGAATTTAAATGGCTAACGCTCGCTGGCCAATAAAGAGATGCATAAACTGTATAACCAGGTTACACAGCTCTTGCCATTAGGAAGAAAGGTTGCTCAGGTAAAGAAGCGAGTCCTCTTAATCTGCTGCACTTCAATCGTGGGACCGGAGAGGTAAGGGAAATCTTGTTTGCTCTTTAGGGCTTTTTATCTGATTTTCATTTATCAGCGATTTGAGACTGAAAGAATGTCATCGTCGAGGTTTTGAGTTCAGGTTTTGCCGTTCTTTAGAGGGTCCTAAAGAGTTGTTTGAGAAGGAAGCAATTGCTTTTAAGCTTGAACTATGAGCTAAACATGTGAATATCTAAAAGGCTTTTTTGCGTAGCAAATAGCAAAGTGAACGTCAGAACAGTGAAAACTAAGCCACTGATATTTTAGACAGGGGAAAACAAATAAACTGGTGTCTCTCAGATATTTTTCTACTGTGTTAAAGTGAAAGGTAGCCATTTGCAATCGTCTGACATTATGTTTTCAATCAGTCTGTCTCTGCCATCATCTGTTTGTGCTGCCTCATATTTTGTTCGCTTTTTCAAGAAATTAATACCAAAATCATGCTTTACAAGTGGGTTATCAGCTTTAGGTATGAACTAAAAGTGGCTAGAAAGGTTGAGCAAGCAGGGTATATACACAAGTATTATTAATACAAATGAACCTATGTAACTCATCTGCGTACAGCAAATTTGATCACATTTTAAGAAAATCAAGTTCTGATAATTATTCTGTTCATATTCTACTTAAGCAGCTTGTGAAACATTTAAGGCTTTTATATGACATAGGACACGTGACATTAATCTGTTCACCCTTATTTAATTATTTATTCATTTATTGCTTCACTGGGGTCAGTGCTGATAATAACAGTGAAGTCTGACCTTCAACCTGAACAAAATCAGTTGAATTTAAAACCTTTTTTTTTAAAAAAAGGAAATATAGTTGTTGTGAGTAAGGTCCAATTATTGGACGAGATGAGGTCCAGAGGTCCCTTCCAGCCCCAACAATTCTGTGATTCTGTGTGATTCTATGATTAAAATCAATAATGAAATTACCCATTCACATGTGGAGCGTACACAGCAGTTGCAAAGTTGTGTCCTGTCCTGAGCTAGGTGGGATTGATGCCATACATCAACATGTGTGTGTAAAGTGCTCCTTCACCATTTACACACCCAAGCTTGACATGGATGACAGCCATTGCTCAGAGCACGTGAGGGATGTCACAGCAAAACATTGCTTCCATCCCTTGCAATGCTCCATGGCCTGACAGGCTGAGTTAAAGAAAGGGCATCTTTTTCAATCGTATTATTGCAGCTGATCTCCAAAGGCCTTTGCACTCAACAGTCCACAGTGGGGCATGCTGGTGCTAGCTGATGATGTTGAACCAAAGACCTTGCCAGTGCCTGAAAGAGTCGAGAGAGGTTTTTAATTACATTAAGACAGTTAATCTGACAGATCTTCTCACATGTCCTTTCTGCTCATCAAGACAAGGCCATATGACTGCCTATCAGGAGCTTGTTGTAATGTTGTTCGTTTGATTATTTTTCCATGGGTTTCTCATATAGTTCCACACTGCATAACCGAGATTAGATAATGTGTAGGATAAAAATAAAGTTAACAAAGGAGGAGCCATTTTGCTACTCTTTTTAATCATTTCTATTCAGTTCTGCATTTCAGCTCCATTCTTTCCTGAAGAAATTATATTGAATCAAATGTTGCTTGCCTTCTTTCATCAGCCTTTCATTTAGGAAAAAAAATACCCCAGCTAAGGTCAACAAAAAGTGAATTTCAAATGACATCTGTCTCAAATCCCACTCCTTTTCTTAAGCACACAGAAATTTCATTTCTAAACCCTAGGTATTTCCAACTGAGCTGTAATTGCAGTAGACTTAAATTGTCTTGAACTAACCCAGCACAGGAATGGTTCCTCCTGAGACAGTCCCTGCCTTGGTTTAATTTTTTTTTTCTTTTTAATTTATAATATTAACCCTGGACACAGGTAACGAGTACTGGAAATCTCCTCCTTGCACTTGCAAACCTTGTTTCTCAGTTTCAATCTGAGGTTCAAAGGTTTGTACAGACTTCTTAGATCAGAGGTCAGGTACAAATTGCTGCAGTTTGCAGCTCCTTTCTGCCGATATGACAGAATTTCACAGCAAAGACGACTGCCTTTCACCCCCCTCTCCTCCTCGCACAGGCAACGCCAGGCAGTTAAAAGCGTGACATGTACAAGTCAGCCATTGGTACCTGAGTTTAATAAATAACTAACTGGGTTTCAGTGGTGCAAGGTGCATATTATAAAAGGGTCAAATGTCAGTGCACAAAGGGAAAAAAACCCAACCACCCAGCCACTGGCGGAGCCAAATGCTTTGAGTTTCATGTGCTTTCAGCAGTGAACATTCACATCCCAGCTGTGGTTTGCCTTATGCTGATTTTCATTTCTGTGACCTGAGGGGGAGGGAACACATGGGGCCACTTTCAGGTTTCCCTGAGGTCTCTGCCTCCTGCTGAAAGCAGAGTTGCACGTTGGGCCCCTTGTAGTTGCAGTGTTCACATGGGGAACACAAAACTGAGACTGTTGCAATAAAAATAGTGCATAAGATTAGGGTGAACTGAAAATCTAAAGCTATCTTTATAGTTATAAAATTGACTGAGTAGACTTTGTATGAACAGGCAGGATGCGTCACGCTTCTCTTTGGGATCTCCAGAAGAGTTAGCTGAAAAAGTTACATCAGAAAGGCTGAAAAGGGAACTGTAGTTTATGAACTCTTTTTAAAGTACTCTTGGTTGCACTCTAGAGGGGAACATGTTACTGTAATGTTTACATAGACAGACAGATAGATAGTGTTCTGCATTACAATCACAAAGAAAAAATCTCAAGCACATGCATGCATATTGCTACTCCACAGAGTTCAGCAAAGCTTTCACTAAACATTTTTGATGATTAAATTAAAACACTGTGTTCATATATAAGACTTTTCTTCAGAGAGAGGCAAGAAGTGAAATAGGTGAATGTCTTATCTTTCCTGTGTAATAATTAACAGATGAGTCTACCTGTGGGTTTGTTTTTCAGTTGCAGAAAATTGTTTTTCCTGTCTGTCTTATGGCAAAAGGTGCAAGCTCCTGTCCATATTGAATGAAACACTTCTTCATTTCTTGTAAAAATGCTTTTAAAAGCAGACAGTTAATGAGGAAGACACACTTATCTGTATTAGCCTCTCTGCAGTGAACATTGTTTAACTGCATTTGTGGTAAACATATGCTGCAAAAACTATACCATCAAGTACAGCTCATCCAGAATAGGAAAGACTTGTTACATACCAAGTGACTACATTGCACTTTGTGTCACACATTTTCCTGTCTGACCAGGGTAATAATAGACTTTGTTGACTAGATTAAAAGATGGGATTTTGGGGAGAAGGAAAGGTTGTGTTGTTTCCTGATTTGGAAAGCTGGTGAGAACTATTACATGACCCATCTCTCATCTTCTCATCTTTCTTTAACATGTGGCTTCAATATCTTGCAGGGTAATGACTTCAGACTGAGCCAGAAACTCGTCATATTGAAATATCTGAGAGTTATACAATATATTTTGAGTTGGACTGGATAAAAGATGGAACTGGGGCAAACAGTACAACACACAGTTTACACAACTTGTTGGGACAAAGTTCTGAATGACTTGCAACAAGGTGCGCTATAAAGTAAGGAAAGAGATGGGGTTTTGCTTACCCAAACTTACTTCAGAAGTGGTTTAAGCTGAGATGGCTGTTTTGGCACTGCAGTAGCATAAAAACACTCAAAAAAGAGACATTGCATTGACAGAATTCACATTGCTGAAAATATCATCTATGTTGGTAGGATGCTCTAGGTAGTAGTGGTGCTTTGACACATCAATAACTTTTCATAAGCATCACTTCATCCTCCCCATGGGAAAACCATGTATGCATGAACAGAATTTTCACTTGTGATCATCAAAAAACAATGGCAAGAAGTAAAGTGCTATGCTCAGGAAAATCCCACTGTATTATTTGAGATATTATCATTGATATCTCATTGAATACTACTTTTGCAGTTTCCAGGCCAGAAAGTCAGGTCATTGAGGGACCTCCATCCTGGGAATGTTCACTGCTGGGCACTGATAGTGCTAACTAGTAACGCAAGTGGAACTTTTGACAGCCTTTGCAGAATCACAGTCAAAATTAAATATGCCTTAAATGGGTGTAGAGAGGGTTGATAATAGAATAGGCTGGACGTTTGCACAGTACAAGGTGGCTTTATTTTGTAGTGGAATCGTAATTTCAGCTTCATTTTTAAATTGTATATTAAATTGCTGTGAGGTGAGATTATTATGCCTAAGGGAAGTGGTATGATATGGCTAAGAGAATTGGACCTGTGATTGTTATTGTTCTTAAGGATAATGATGAAATAAGAAATCTAACCTTCAAATCCTCATCTGAAATTGTAGCCTGCTGTTGGCTGTGCAAATTTGGAGTTCAATTATCTGATTAGCATTCAAGTTTTAACCTGGAAAATTCCATGATGCTAATTTACAGACTAATTTCAGGAACTCTCCTCCTAAAAAGGAGCAAGAAGTAATATAGTAATTTTGTTACAGTTTTTAAAGTGAAATACGTTGCTTTTGATTGGTGCCTGGAGGACATAACCAGCCCTGAAACGCTTTTAAGCAGTATTTTCAGTAGTGCTCATCACTGTCTAAACCGTATCTCTGTATAAGTCATTAGAATCTTATAACTGATGTCAGGGGCAGTAATGCTAGATATTGAGTATTGTTGGAAACATCACCCTTAATTTTCTGTTTCTTTATGCTTCTTTTTTGAAGAGAGCACAACCAGAAGATGGACCTGTTTTTCAGTGTTTAAAATAGAAACAACCATTTTTGACATGCTTAGGCCACTCCAGAATAAATTTAAGCAACTGAGAAACATACATGGATCTCTTCTGCAGTAGCTCTGCCCAGAAAATTGCTTTTCAGGCCCAGACCATTAACTTGCCCCATAAAAGAGGAACATGGCTAACTGAACAGAATAAAATTGAAGTTGAGCTGGAAATATGAAATCTTCCTCCAAAATCAGTGCCCAGACCCCTGATGATAGGCACTAAGTTAGGATGCCAAGTGTCACAGTTAGCAGAAGTGGGAATTTCAGCAGCTAGTCTGGGGATTTGGTAGGCCAGTCTTATCCTACCCCTTAGGTACTTTACTTCTCTCTACATTTAAATACAGTATTTCTAGTGGGCAGAGAGACACTTCTGTACATGTTCATGCCTGAACATACAGGGAAAATGATGTGGTGCAGCAAGTTCTACTGCAAGTGCATGTCCCTGAGTCCCATGCAGTACCTGAGCCAAAAGTTTTCTCCCAGGTGACTCCCTAGCTGGGGATGGACAAGTTCAATTGCCTTAATACAGGCGCACACATGATGAAGGGAATATACAGTGCTCTAGCGATGCTGACATCAGGATATCTCGAACAGCAGACAGACATGTTGTTGTCAACAGCTACTGCTGATGTGATCGATGAGATTACCCTCCCAAGCTACTCGTCAAGCCAATGTTCCTGTCCCTTCAGGTCTGCTTCACATTTCACTGCTTTCTCCAGAGTTTTGCCAAAAAAGATCTAAATTAAGAAAATCCACCTTTTCAAAGCTTTTAACCCAGCATGGGACAACTTCTTCACCCAGTTCAGTTGCAGGTAAAGCAATGTGCCTGACACACTGCAGACATTATCATAGCCTGTTGGCCCCAGGTATTTCTTCTTTTATTAAAAGCATGAAGACATCATCCATTGGGAGCTAAGCCTGTTTAGTCTAAAGAAGAATGAGAGGGGATCTTATTAATGCCTATAAATACCTCATAGGTGGGTGCCAAGAGGATGGTTCCAGACTCCTTCTGTGGGTGCCCGAGAACAGGACAAGGAGCAATGGCCATAAACTAAAATACAGAGCACTAGAAGAGTCTGCCCACGAGGGACATGGAGTCTCCTTCTCTGGAGACAGTCAAACCCCCCTGGTCATGTTCCTTCGTTACCTACTCTAGGTGGCCCCGGCTTGGACTGAATGATCTCCAGAGGTCCCTTCCAACCCAAATCATTCTGTGATTCTGTGTAATTCTGTGATTGCTAGTAACCTCCCCTTTCCTCTATGCAGGACTTTCAGGAAAGGTTCCTAGCCAAAAAGCTGTGCTGAAAATGCTGCAGTCTCTTGCACAGACCCACTACAAGTTTCAACTTGAGGTGCTTGCATTTCATTAGTGACAGCAGATAGCAAACCAAGCTGTGATCCAGCTCCTGTTGAAAACTATACTGAGGACTAGCCTTAGATACTTGAAATACAAATTAATTTGAAATCAAACAAAGTCTTTACAAGTTTTTTCACCAAAGATTTGCTCCTTTTTTCATGGCACCTGCTGCTTACCTGGCCTCTGTCCTCACTGTGCATAGAGAGCAGCATGTGCATGGGGTAGCAGCATGGATGCTGCTTCCAGCAGGATGTCTCCTAAGCTGACTGCAAACAAGGTGAAGCACATGGGATGGCAGCGAGGGCTTGCGTGCTCAGCTTTAGTAACAGCCCCAATACCACCAGCTTTGCTCAGGTCATTTATGCAAATAAAGAATAGGAAAGGAGAGAGAGTCTTGCCAAGAAAACTGACATATAATGATACTGTAGTTATCTTTAAAAGAGGGGGTAACTTACACACTGCACTTGAAGCAATGCTCAAGACATTACCTTATTTTGAATTGAGGAGGCCCCTACATTTTCCTGTTCAGCCCTTAAATCTGTAAACAGGCAAACTGGGGTTTCAGCAAGAGCATTGCTGTGGTTATGTGGTGCTTGTGATGAAGTTATGCAGCTGTTCTTAGTAAGCTGCTGTTGTTACATTCATTTCATGTATCCAAAGTTGTCATAAGGAAACAGTTAGCTTTTAAAAATAAAGATCTTCAATGGCAGCTGTGCTTCCAGAACTGCTCAATGTCAGCAGCAGGATTACCATTTGCATATATTATTACAGCTAAAAGCCTAAGACGGTCACATTTAAACCAGTTGCTGTCAATAGGGTGTATTTAGTTAAAATTTCAGTGGTTGACCTCCCCTCTGCAGCAGCTGTTGCTTAAAATCCAAAACCACGGTGGTTTCTTGAAGCAAGCAGGTAGCCGTTTGGTGTCTGTGAGGGCCTGTGATGTCAGCTCAGGAGGAGTTTGTACGGTCCAGAGATTGCAGTTGGGACATGGGCATCCCCATCCCCTCCTACCTTGGTTATCACAGAGCCAGCAGGTCTCCCTGGGCTCTCCTGCTACCTGCAGTGGTGCTGGGACTCATCCCCATGCTATGTGTCTGCCAGTGGCTGTGACACACTCAGAAGGACACATGATGCCACTCAATCTATGTAACAAAACTGGAGGGAAGAATTAAGCACAAACATAAACAGCCCTCTTTTATAGGAGCACGTGAGTAGGGTGGACACGTGGTTGCTGCCACAAGGACACTGGCTGTGTCCCCATGTTTGTAAAACCTGTATTACCACACCAGGATCAACAGAGGAGCAGGTGGCGCCTAACTTCAGAAGGCACTGCACTGTGCTGGACAAGCCAGGGATAAGCCCAAGTTGAGTTATATGGACTGGGCATCACTCTCTCACCAGAGCCCTGAGCTGCCCTTGTCATGGCACAAGGGGCATCCAAGTTTGGCTGTGCATTGCTGTTAATCAAGGTGTGGTATTTCTGTGTAATAAAAGACCTGACTCAGGTAATCAATCCACTCACAGTATGCTTTAGGTCAGTCACTTGCCAACACAATAAGTTTCCCATTTAATATTCTGAGCTGTGATGTGAAAAAAGAGGTTAAAAAGAAGGTAGTTAATGTTTAGGGTAAGGATTATTTACGCCTGCCAGACTGGCAACAGGGAAGGAGTTTCGTAAGCAAGAGGAAGTGAAATGTGAACAGTTTTAGTGAAACATCTGCATGTGAGAGCTCACCTGCAAGGGGAGAGGCCTTGGAGCAGGCAGCGAAAGGAGGGCTCACAAGCCTGGCTCCTGCTAAGCTGGCAGACATTAGCATCCATCTGATGAGCCATTGAACAATCAAGACTTCACCATTTTCTGAGAAGAAAAGAAGCCGTTCTTGTTTTAGTCCTGATAATGAGCCATTCAAAACTTGGTTGTCTCAGAGCACAACCTTTCTCATTAGCAAATAATATTTTTGTTTGTCTCTCTTCCATGAATCTTTGTTATCAAGATCAGGTGCACCTTCCTCCTCATAGACTAGAAAGCAAGCGCTTATATTTCACAAGAGACTACATTTTAATGTAGCTTAAATTTTTGACTCTTCTAGCATTAATCACACTTGGTGAATGCATTGAAATCAGCCTGGCTTTATTAAGCCATTGAACCCACAGTATTAGTTCATGCCTTGAGCACACCCACAACACATGGTTGCAAGCTTTCATGACCAGTTTACTGTGGACTAAAAGAATGAACGAAGTAGGGTTGAACACTTTGGAAATAAGTATTTTTGAAATTCTGAAGAGTGATGACTTTTAGACATCACAAGTTTAGGCTGCTTTGGTGACCTACTTTGTAAGGCAGTAGCAATAGGAGGAGAGGGCGCTCACACCAGATATGCCTACATTCTTTCTCGTCAAGGTAGATGGTATCTAAAATTTGTGAAGGTATTGATTGTGCCACGTGGTAATGAATGTTGTTAAAGTGTGTATTTAGCTACATCAAGTAGGACTACATGGGCTCTATAATAACCTTAGGTAGTACATACTTAAATCCAGTTCTGTGGAGCTTCACAAAAAAGTAAACCAGACTAAACTCATTTGATCATGAATCTTGACTCCCAGTAAATTACATAGGGATAAATGCATTTTGGGTTCACAAAGAGTTTTTAATTAGTCACTATCACAGATGGTGCATGGTAGGGTTTGCAGCAAAGGCGGCCATCAGCACTTAAATACGACTTTCAATACCAGAAATTGTCCTGCTGGTGCAATGAAAAGTGCTGGAGAACATGCCAGTTCCTGGGTGGCCACAGAATTACCAACTGGTTTCTTGTGGGCAGGGGAGGCTTTGCTCCATCTCTGCTTTCTCCACAATCCTGTTGCTTATCTGTAGGTTTCTAGACTATAGCCCCAGTGACTGTGCTGTGCAGATAACAGAATGCAGAGTCTTTTATTGTGTAAGCTGATCTAAAACTGATGGTAATGACTCATTTCTAAACTTACCCAAACCTGGGGCAATAAGTAATTCACTTGCCAACAGGTGGCCCCGTAAAGGTAATGATTATTCCACAGTAAATTGTTCAAGTAACTAGCTTTGTTTTCACTCAGGGAAAGGTGAAGTTCCATTTTTAGGAACAAATTGATAAGTGAAAAATTAAAATGCTTTTCTCTGCCTTATTATTTTTTTTAATTATGTCACATAATTAAAAATTAAAGTGTCTGGCTGCGACACGTTAGAAAAGGGGAAACATTTGAATCCAAGGTACACATGTTTATCAATAACATTTTAAAGCAAGAAGCTATCAGAACTGATGCACTTCCACAGAAGACCTGACTTTAAAGAAATTATATATTCTGAAATATTGCCTGGGCATCAGCATCACTACTACTGCCCTCCATCCTCTGTGCCCCTCCCTCTGCTCTCCATGTTTTTAAATTGAAATGGTTCAAAAGCATCAACATGCAACACTAATGGACCAAACACACCTGTGGGATTAGGCCTTGCCACAGACTGAGGCACAGATGTCTGGTTTCCCAGCGTCGAATGTGTTTAGGAGCTGAACCAAGCTCTGTGATGTTTGTCCTGGCTGCTGCAGAGGCATGTCTGGATACAGACCAGTGCAATTCTGGGCAGCTCAGGAGCCTTACTGAAAATAATCTGAGGTGCTAGGGTTTCTAGGATTTAAATGGGATTTTGTAGACCATAGAAATCAGATTTAAGTGCCTAAATTTTTCACCCATATTTCTGAGGACTTGGACCTACTGTACACTAGCAGTGTATAACAGTAGCATACTACTGTACACTAGTACATGCATAGTTACCAGTGCACTGAAAATGGTGAAATTGTTCTAACAAAGGGGATATATCAGAGTACTTGTGGCACAGGAAGAAACCTGTGTTGTACTGAATAATATGACTACGTAGAACAAAAAAATCTGCATGAAGCTTTGTTCTTTTTTGGGGGGGAAATAAGACTGTCAAACTATTTCTTATGGTGGTTTGTAGAGTTTCCTACAGAGGCCACTGATTTTTGACAGTTCCATCAACAAACTGGCCACGAATGCAAATAATGGCAAATAAATTGGTAGATGATGCAAAGGCTGATGGAATTGTGAAAAACAATGAGAAGGAGCCAGTGGTGTAGTACTCAGTAGGTGAGATCTGTTGAAAAGGCAGTTGAAGTAGGGCTGAACACTAGGCTGTGGCATTTAGGAGGAAGAAACACAAGACATGCCTGCCATGTGGAACATAATCCTAGCAAGTGAGGCTTCTGCAAAGGATCTGGGATTAGAATTGACAAAAAAACTCCACATGGTTTGGTAGTGAGAAGGTGTTGAGAAGCAGGCCTTGGCAATACAGGGACATTGGGAGAAGAAGGAGGGATGATCTTCATCTCTGTAGATAGCACATGTGGAAAGGCCTGAAACTCTAGAGAACTCCTGAAACAGCCACGAAACCAATTTTAGGTTAAAAAAAAGACTTCTTGTGAAGGAATTCAGTTCAGCCTGCAAGTTTTAGTAAAAAGACAGTGTTGCTTGATTACAAGGCAAAAGCAGAGGTCTTGAAAGACTTAATCTATCAAAGGTTTAACAAGCAATCCTAGCTGGAAGCAAAAGCCAGACAAATTCTCATGAGAAATACATCATGCTTGCTTGTCTGAGGGAGTGATTAGCAAACAAGCCGTAGAGGAAGTGGTGGGGTCTGCAGGTCTTTGATCCCTTAAAACCAACGTCCTTCTGTAAGATAGGATGTACTCAGATAGATGCTATAGGACTTGATGCGCAAATAACAATAAAATGTAATGGCCCATGTCATATACTGTCACTTGTATTAGATGGTCTGATGGATCTTTCCAGCTTCAAAAGTCAATAAGTTAACCACTCTCAGAGTCCCAAAGTCTCTTATTTGACTGTGCTTAGAGAGGAAGCCCACTGTCTTGAAGTTGTGATCATTAGCATGCTCATCTCCTGTACATCGGCATTTCCTGCTCTCTGCCCGTGTTCAAATACAGAATGAAGTTTCTGAAATTTGCTTTCCTCTTGCTGGCTTGCAGAGCTGTGCTGGCTGCTTGCTCTAAAACAAATTGACTGTCTTAAGGGAGTGATTCTCATCATTTATGTGAAGTCCTGTTGTAACAACAGAAGAAATAAACACACCAGACATTGTACCACAAGCAGCAGGCAACTCAGAGTCTTTCCAGATCATTTTTTGCATAAGAGAACAAGAATTGGTCCTCTCTGAAGATAAAGCTCATTTATTATTTCCTACTTGATAATTACTGTGAAAGTCAAGAGGAGTGAGGGGTTGGTGACAGATGGAAACTGGGCCTGGTGCTTCTCATGCATTTGCCATCTTTCACTGTGGAGTATGGCATCTGACACTTGTGCTGTTGAGTAGATGGCCTAAATGAGGAATGACTGACAGGGAGGAAAGGGCTCTGGAGGTGGCAACCACTAGCTTCATGGTGGTATTGTGCCTTTCCCAATCCTGTGTCAGCTCCTTCCTACACTTTCAAAAAGGAGACAAGCCTCTTAGGGTCTTGAGGTTTTGAGGTGTTTAGTGGTACCCATTCATGCAACATCAGCCTCCTGTGGCAGCAGCTCTTGGTGCAGAGTTAATATGGGCAGGTGATCGTCAACCACTTCCCTCACTGTGCCCTTCATCTGGGAAGCACTCCTCCTGCAGTACCAACGCTCAGGCTGGTGTGGGTCATTCACCTGCTTTTCTGCAGCCTTACTCCCAGTCTGAAAAACAAACCAGCAGAGCTACAAGGAGACAAAAGAGAGGGGTGGGGTTCAGGCTGTAGCTAACAGCTTCTAACAAGTGTCCTCCTCCTTCCTTTGCCCAGGCTTTATCAGACTGTGAATGAATTTGACACCATGACCGCTGAGGACTCCACTGCAAGGATGAGCAATGATTCCTCCAACGTGGTTACCACAAAAGTCCCTGAAGGTGTTGCCGGTGCCCACAATGAGGCTGCTCTGCTGGCTCTCATGGCACGCACTGGATATAGCATGATCCAGGAGAATGGACAACGCAAGTATGGCGGCCCTCCTCCTGGCTGGGAGGGTCTGCACCCTCCTCGCGGCTGTGAGGTCTTTGTGGGCAAAATCCCCCGTGATGTCTATGAAGATGAGCTTGTCCCCGTGTTCGAGTCTGTTGGCCGCATCTATGAAATGCGTCTGATGATGGACTTCGATGGGAAGAATCGTGGATATGCCTTCGTGATGTACACGCAGAAGCATGAGGCAAAGCGTGCTGTCAGGGAGCTGAACAACTATGAGATCCGCCCCGGCAGGCTGCTGGGGGTGTGCTGCAGTGTGGATAACTGCCGGCTCTTCATCGGAGGCATTCCCAAGATGAAGAAGAGAGAGGAGATCCTGGAAGAGATCGCCAAGGTGACAGAAGGTGTGCTGGATGTCATCGTGTATGCCAGCGCTGCAGACAAGATGAAGAACAGAGGCTTCGCCTTCGTGGAGTATGAGAGCCATCGAGCAGCAGCAATGGCCAGGAGGAAACTCATGCCAGGAAGAATCCAGCTGTGGGGACACCAAATTGCTGTTGACTGGGCAGAACCAGAGATAGATGTGGATGAAGACGTCATGGAGACTGTTAAAATCCTCTATGTGAGGAACTTAATGATTGAGACCACAGAGGACACCATTAAAAAGGTCTTTGGGCAGTTTAACCCTGGCTGTGTAGAGCGAGTGAAAAAAATACGTGATTATGCCTTTGTGCACTTTACAACCAGGGAAGACGCCATTCATGCCATGAACAACCTTAATGGTGTTGAACTGGAAGGCTCGTGTCTGGAGGTTACCTTGGCCAAGCCAGTAGACAAGGAACAATACACTCGGTACCAGAAAGCCGCAAAAGGAGGGGCTGCAGCAACGCCCGAAGTAGCTCAGCAACCTAATTATGTTTACTCTTGTGATCCATACACACTAGCATATTATGGATATCCATACAATGCTTTGATTGGGCCCAACAGAGATTACTTTGTGAAAGGTTAGTAAGTACAATTAAGGGATATGATGGAAAGGTTTGATCTCAGGCTGGTGTGATCTATCCAATGTCTGTCTGAACCAGAGGACATCTGGTGCTAAGTACTTGTTTCTTAAACACTCCTTTATAGGTCTTTTTACCATATTTCTGTTCAGTCTCATTTTAATTTACAATACCAAGCGTATTTATCTATAAATAGTTGCCATTGTAGAGGCTAGTGTTAGTGGGCATCAAAAATATAGTTAAGAATGGGCTAACAAATCAAGCACAGGATGGGGAAGAGAGGGATCTGGTTTTTATGAGTGCTGTACAAAGTCTGAGCAAATCGAAGGACTCCAGCTTCTGAGGCCTCCTTCCAAAGAGCTGGACCCTAAGTACATGAGAACATTTTTTTGCCTACTCCTGGAGGTGTGGGTATGGTGACCTGATCATCCAAAAGGAAGGATGTCAGGGAGAGCCTCATTAGGAAGCTCTCCAGGTGTCATTTGCTTCCCACATTAAAGTGACAGTAGTGCTGTGTCCTTTATGAAGTTATTTGAGAACTACCAGCAGGAAGAATCATATGTGTGCAAAATGATTCTTTTATTACGTATGCTTTAATTAGTTATCAGTTACAGTCATTAAAAATTGACCAAAAACAGTTATTCATAAAAAAACCCTAGCAACTATAACTGGTATTATAATTACAATTGCCCTGTACTTACAGGAAATATAGTTTCCTGAAATTCAGTGTTTATTTCTGTATAACAGGCAGCCTAGAATGAATATATTCTTAAAGCACCCATGCAAACCAAGAAATATTTTTAACCCTAGCTGATCAAGAATTTCAGCTTCTTCTCAATTTCCAGATTTGCCCTTGCAATGAACTGCAAAGGAATTAAATGACAGTCTAAATATTCAATTAGACCATCATAGAGAGTGCATTACTACCACAGCGTGCAAAACATGTGCATGGAGTCTCTAGGATAAATGTTGGCAATATTTTTGGAGATGGGATATAATCACATTACCAGTAAAATAGCAAAAACAAGACTAGTGAAAATACAGACAATGATGGGACAAAGTTGATTAAAGGCCAGGTACAATTTTGGACCATCTCTGCAGGGCCACATCACAGCCAACTGAGAGACTGGGTCTCCTCGGGGGGACAGCTGAGGGCAGAAGGTCTTCCTACTGCATAGAAATTACCCCAGAAGAGCCCTTCTTTCTCTGCTGAGTGCATTACACCCATAACATCAGCCACAAGAGTTGCATTTGTACAAATAAGCAATTAATGCACAGCCAGAAACATCAAGAGCAAAACTTTTGTAGGCTTACTGTGTGCTTCTAAGGCCAAACTCTTCTGTTTTCCTAAGTGAGGTCTCTAGACTCAGATCAAACTCAAATCAAATTCAGAAGTGTAGTTTCTGAGCACATGCCTCCCAGCCTCAGCCTGGGGCCACTTGTGCTCCCCACATGGCTGTTGCTCTCTGTTATTCACCATCCTTTTCTATGTTGTTATCATAAGCAGGCAGCATACGAGGCAGAGGGCGAGGTGCAGCTGGGAACAGAGCCCCTGGCCCTAGGGGCTCCTACCTGGGGGGATACTCCGCTGGCCGTGGCATCTACAGCAGGTACCATGAAGGCAAAGGAAAACAGCAAGAGAAAGGGTACGAGCTGGCGCCCAGCTTGGAGTTACCTGCAGTCAATCCGGTGGCCATTAAGCCTGGTGCAGGTTAGTATGTGCAATGAGGGGAGGAAAGCAGAGGTCGTGGGTAAGACCCCACTGCAAGCCTTGTGTCAGACACATAGGGACCCCTCTGGGTCCAGCTGGGCCCCTGTGTTCCCCTGTGCTAGATGCTTCCTGGCCCTGGCTGGGCTTTCTGAAACAAGAGGCACACAGTGGGACAGGGGACGTGGACATTCAGGAGCTCTTCAGACCAAAGAAAAAAGGGCTGAAACTGCCCACCACTCCTGTCCCCTTTTGCACCTCCTCAGGAGGAAGCTGATGTTTTAATCTGTCTGGGCATGTACACTTGAGCATGGTAACTAAGAGCAATCTTCCTCCCTTTAAATTTCTTCAAAACTAATTTCATCCTGGGAGATTACCACCCCAAATTTCCAGCCAGGCCAGAGCTGTCTCCTGCTCAATTCCTATTTCTTTGGTACTACAAGGTTGGGAAGAGGACCTGGGGGATCCCCATTGCAGGAAAGTCCCTGGCTGAGGCAAGCTTCTTCACACCATCAGTGGCATGAGGAAGGAGCAATGCAGGGAGCCCTCAGGATCTAGTTTGCAGCAGTGCAGCACCTACAAGAGAGCTCTCAGCTCTGCTGGGCTCCAGGGAGCTAGCCCAAGAGCTGCAGCAGGGATCACCCCCTTCTGCCTTATCCTCAGCTGAGAAAAGAGTCCTTGCCCTTTCCAGGAGAACGGGACGTAGGATGGAGCCCTCCAATTCCTCAAGTTCCTGACTGGAGAGATTCTTATTTGTAAAAGCGGCCTGAGGAAGAAGGTCCTTGCAGGTGAGGGGGACAAGCTCTCTTGCACAAGTGCTCAGATCTTCTCCCTATTCCTCTCCCCAGGAAAGTTGTAAGTGCAGGACCTAATCAGTATTTAACAGTAGAGCTGCAGTGGTTTCCCAAAACACGATCCATACTGTCAGTGGAAACTACAGCTTGCATCTAATGAAGGCTGTGAAGGGTTCTTCTTAAAAGCTGGATGAGACAATGGGAGAAGAGGTCTAGAGACAAAGGCTAATGAAATTAGAGCCATTTCTAAAGAAAAATCAGACTTCCTGACCTTTCCCACTCACAATCAGAAAATATTACCACTATGAATGTTTGTAAGGATACTTCAGGAATTCCAGGTGTTACTAAAGGATGCTTGAAAAGTGGGCTTTGAAATACACTGCTGTTAGTGGTGTCTGTAATTCGTTCAACTGGCAAAGAAAAGCCTGAAGCTCAAGCTCAACTCTAACTCTTTCTACCCTTGAAGCATGTTAGAATCCAGATTTCTTTATTGGGTCTTCCTCTCTCATCGTTCCAGCACAGCCACTGAGCACAGGAGCCACCGGTCAGTTTTCCCGAATCAGATCATATGATCCAGTAGGAGGTACCAGATGCAAGACGTACCTCTGTTACTAGAAGGGTCTGATTCCAAAAACACATTACCAGAACCATGGAGTAGAGATGTCCCAATTCTGCAAAGCTTGCTGCCACTTAGAGCAACCATTTCCTTGCAAATGGTTAAAACACCCCTGAGAATTCACCCCAATACCCCAGCTGCCTGTTGCTGCTTTTCTGCCAGAAGTTCCTGCAGAATGGATCATGTGAGCTCTCTGCCTTTGCTTTGGTGAGAAATTATCCAGGTTATTTATATATTTTATTTAACCAGAAATTATCTGGTTATTTAATCCAGAAATTATCCAGGTGAGAAGTTATCACCAGGTTATTATCCTGATGATACAACTAGTTTGAGCTGACTAGGTGGACTTGGTGCAGAAGAACTGGAAAAGGTCACGCATGGATATCTCTTCTTGATGAAACAGTAGTAGTCCACTTGCAGTACAGACATCTCTGCCTGAAATGTATCTGATCAGATCCCTTGCTGCAGTCCCGAGGATCAAAATGAGAATACTGCTTGCTGGCGCCTCTCCTTCCCACAGGCAGAACCGCACACTTCTGCATTATTAAGTTTCATCCCAGTAAAAGAAACCTGTGTGCATACTTGGCTTCATTCCTGACTTACTGGCTGCACCTCCCATAGATGCCAGCACCACCTCTTAGTCCATCTTG
Source organism: Psilopsiagon aurifrons (assembly GCA_025447955.1). Lineage (NCBI taxonomy): Eukaryota > Metazoa > Chordata > Aves > Psittaciformes > Psittacidae > Psilopsiagon > Psilopsiagon aurifrons. Next base: position 32,826 of record JAOEHY010033044.1, read on the forward strand.
TCTCTGTTTTCTTTGTGGATAACCTTTCTGCTGAAAGTCTCACAAGATGAATGGTGAAGTGTGCATTATGAGGCAACGATGGTACAGTTGGATTCATCATAGAGAGTTTGGTTTGGAAGAGACATTTAAAGATCATCTAGTCCAATCCTCCCTTCATGGGCAAGGACATCTTTCACTGGACCAGGTTTCCCCAAAGCCCCATACAACCTGAATACTTCCAGTGATGGGGCATTCACAGCTCCTCTGGGCAACTTCCTCCAGTGTCTCATCACCCTCACATAGAGTATTCCTTCATTATGCCCGATCTAAATCTACCTTCTTTCAGCTTAAAGCCGTTAGCCCTTGCCCTGTCATAACAAGCCCTGCAAACAAGTCTGTCCCCATCTTTCTTACAAGCCCCTTTAGGTTCTGAAAGGCAGCAATAACGCCTCCCCAGAGCCTTCTCTTCTCCAGGCTGAACAAGCCCAACTCTCTCAGCTTTTCCTCATAGGTGAGGTGTTTCAGCCCTCTGATCATTTCTGTTGCCCTCCTCTGGACCCACTCTAACAGGTCCATGTCTTTCCTGCACTGAGGAATTCAGAGCTGGATGCAGTGCTCCAGGTGGGGTCTCACAAGAGCAGAGTAGAGGGGCAAGATCACCTCCCTCGACCTGCCGGTCATACTCCTTTTGATGCAGCCCAGGATACGGTTGGCTTTCTGGGCTGCGAGCACACACTTCCGGCTCATGTCCAATTATTGTGATTATTTGGAATGTCCAACAAGGCACATTTCTTCCCTAAGCACTGCCATGAAGCTCGATTTTGAGCCATGTACAAACTCACCATCTCTGAACACTGACCCAAGCTTTTTTTCCTTTGCCTGAAAGACCACAGCTCTAATTATTTTGCCTTGTCCAATTTTGGCATGAGGGAGAATTCCCTAAACAGCAATTTCTTTTGTGTGTGAGTCATCAAGCAGGCTGATCCTGTAGCATCCTGAGATGTGATAAAAAGTAGTTAGCTAAATTAGTCCCAGGAAATGCGTAATAGTAAATCAACTGGTATGTCACAGGGTTGGTCAAAGGACAACATATAGACTGGACCAGTTGCTGTCTGCAACATCTGCAGTACAAACCACACTGTTTTTTCTGGAGCAGCTCTGCCTATGGTAGCTACATGTCCCTTGATCTCAACAACTGGAGCAGGGACCCCACCAGAACAGTACATGCTCCCACCTGCCCCTGTGCTCTTGGCCAGGGGGGAGGACAGCAGTGGTTGTCAGAAGGGGCTGTGTAAACCCAAGTCACAGTTCCCAGTCCACGGTAGGTCTCTGGCCCTGGTACACCATGCCAGCAGCATGGGCAGAAGTGCTGGGCAGAGCAGGCAGCATCTAGGCCATCACCCTGCATCAGCCAAGGAGCTGATGGGGGGGGCAGAGGTGCTCCTTGTGTCCTGCCAACACACAGGGCTACCTGCTCTGATGAGAGCAGCACAGGACCACTGCTGGAGCACTGGTGTAGTCAGAAAGCAGGGCTGTTTGAGATGAGATCCTGGAAACCCTCTCCCAACATATCTATCTGATGTGTTTCGTCTCTCCTAGTGGCCATCCCTGCCATTGGTGCCCAGTACTCCATGTTTCAGGCTGCGCCACCAGCCAAGATGATGGAAGATGGCAAAATCCACACTGTTGAGCACATCATCAACCCTATAGCTGTGCAACAGGACCCGGCTAGTGCAGCAGCTGCAGCAGCAGCCGCAGCAGCAGCTGTAATACCGGCTGTCTCAACTCCTCCCCCCTTTCAGGTGAGTTCATCACACCCTGCTTCCCATACTTCCTGCTCTGCATACCCAGGGTGGGGGGACAAACCTGGCCTGCTCCCACTCAGGAGATTTTGCCAAGGATGTAACAGTGTGCAACGGCTCTGTAGTTCATCTGACATCTCTCTTTGGACAGCCACTCTCCCTTCTACAGGGGACCCAAATCTGGGAGGTAGGAAACAGCATGCCATGATGGAATAGCTCTCACTCAACAGGGCATGCGCTGCCTACCCTCCTGTCATCACCTCCCCTTCTAGGGGGTTTGCAATTCAGGAGTGCATATGGGATATTGCAGCAATTTAAGTTCTTTTTTTGAGGTCTGTCCCCAATACTTCCCTCTCAGGGCCGCCCCATCACGCCGGTGTACACCATGGCTCCCAATGTACAGCGGATCCCAGCCGCTGGGATTTATGGGACAAGTTACGTGCCATTCGCAGCACCCGCTGCAGCAACAGCAACGATAGCCACACTACAGAAGAACGCTGCTGCCGCCGCTGCCGCCGCTGCCTATGGTGGGTACACTGGATACCTCCCCCCAGCATTCCCAGCTGCGACCATTCAGGTCCCCATCCATGACGTCTACCAGACATACTGAGTGTCAGCAGAGGAGGATGGTGGAGAAACACACACTGAAGGAACACTTTACTATTTATGAAGAAAGAACCGTCTGCGAAAGAAGAAACATTTGGGCTTGGTAAAACTGATGCAGAAAGTAAAGAATGTCATAGAAAAATGTGTTGGAATGTTTTCTACGCTTGAAGTTTTCACTAACTTTTTTAGGCTATTTTTAAAGTTTAACACGCCTGTATTCATACATTTCTAAAGGACCTCAATGCATCCAGGCCACCACTGACGTGCATTTAAACACATCGTAATGGGGTTGCATAGGGTCTTTTATTTTTTTTTTTTAGCAGTTATATTTTCAATATATTTGTGGTATGAAGGTTATTTTTTAGTAACTTCTGCACTCCAGAGATGTCTATTTTGTAGTGCCTTTAATAATATATCAGCTATATATTAAAAAGCACACCTGAGCAGCTAGGGAAAGTTTTAACAATATATTTTGAAGAATATATTCAATATTTAAAGAATACGTACCTTAGATTTTTTTTTTTTTTTTTAAGAAAAAACAACAAGTATGTTATTTAAAAAGTTATACTGGAAAGTGCAATCTGAAAAATGTGCAAGACCTCTGCATTTTTATGCTGGCATTAACACAACCTGCTGACTCTTATTTCAAATCAGAACTAACTAATATTGCCCATTTGGGAGAAAGAGGTAAAAAAAGCCTCCTCATACAAACTTCTTCACAGTGTGATTTGCAGGCTAGTGCTAAGTAAAGGAAAGGCTCTGAGCTTTCCTTAACAACTGGATTGTCTATTTATTGAAGCTACCTGTGGTTGACGCACATGCAGAAACAAGTAGCCACTATTTCACATGAGGTGTCTTGACTTTGGTCTTCATCCAGTATAAAGCTTAGGCTCTCTTTCAATGCTTTATTTTATTCTTTGAAGTATATGTTGTAGTGACTGAGAATGTATGCTGCTGTCGCCGAGAGGATGCACAGCATTACTTGCCCATCGCTCCATCGTGTTCCATGAGAAATTCCAGAGGTACTAGGGGTGGCAGTGATACTGGAATTAGTGAAACAGGGCTAGCCTCCCTCCCATGCTATATTCCTCTTCTTCACAACTGGAGTTGTACCTGCACATCAGGGGTGGGAGCAATTAGACCTGATGATTTCAAAACATAGAGCTTGTAAATATCTTTTAATATACATTTTTAAAGTAATTTTATGTTGCAAATTTACATGGTATGTGGTTTGCCACAAAACAAAACCTTTTTATTGCGATGTTATAAAAAAGTTTGGTTTATTGAGAAGTAAATATATTATGCAGTGTTTTGTGGCCTGTTTAAAGGCTCTTATTTAGTAGTGCAGTGAATGTAAAATGTAGTTAAAAGGTAAAGAAATATCTTGCCCATTGTATGAAGTGCACCAGCACTGCAGACACAGCTCTGGTGACACGAGGTGTGAAGCAGGGAGTGAGTAAACAATGTTCCTTTACCTTTTGTGGTGTAAGTACCAACCCAAGGGGGGTTGTATATGGGTATATTTTGACAACTGAACCACTTCCAGACCACATCCAGCTCAGTTAAGTAACCTTTTAATACACTTTTCTTCCTTGCCTCAAAATGGAGCAGTTGTTTTTTTAGGTGCTCTTGCTCAGCCGAGCTGAGTTCTCCTCAATCCTGTTGACCTGTTAGCAAAGCACTGTGAGGTTAACCATTAGGTTGGACTCTGGCTCTCCGCACCCCTTCCCAGGAGAATTTATTGTCTGTCCCTGCATTTCTGAAAGCACACCCATACCTTAGCCCTGAGGCCTTGCCTCTTACTAGGGCAAGAGGAGGTGATTTGGGTAAAGCCTCAAGGGGGAAGCCCACAATAGGAGGGATGGGTCTGCCTCCTCTGGCCCTCTACCTAATGCCATGGGTCTGTGGGCTCTGTACAAACACCCAATGGGCTGGGAAAAGGCAATTTAGTGGTTTGGGTCTCTGCCAGCCCCTTTCCAGCCCCATGCTACTGCTGACCCAGACAGGAGGGATGAAGGGTGATGGCTTCCTTCCCACTCACCCAACTTCCTGCTGGCCAGATAAGGGACCTGCTGCTCGCAGAGGTGTCAGGGAGAGAAAGAAGCCAACCAGGGCAAACCCTGAGGTGTGCCATGCCATAGGGTGCTGCCTGTGCCAAGGCAGGAGCAGGCAGGGCCCAGGAACATGGGCAGTTGGGTCACACTGAACCTCCTGCCTGTACCTGTCTTTTACACTTGCTTCTAAACCATTTCATGCACACTACTACTGAGGTAAGTCTGGTAACTTGAAATGTGAACATCTTTAGGTTAAGAACAAACTATTCAAAGAAAAAAGTCCATAAAAAAATAACAAAACTAGTGTGCCTTATTCTCAAAAGAGCTGATATTTTAGGTGTTTTATTGTATCTCTGTTCTCTGTACTGTCAGAAGCCTCTGAGTTTATATAGTTTCTGCTCCATTTACGGTACATTTCTAGAATGTAGTGAATAAAGCATTCTTTAAAAATGGAGACTTTCATTTCATTGCAACTCCTCGCTGCCAAATTGAGGCACTCCACCAAGGCTGTGCTCCCCTCCGAGCTGGGAAAAGGGTGTTTAGGGCAAGAGGGGAGGCAAAGCACCACAGCCAGCATCCCTACTGGCTCCTGCAGGGAGGGGAGATGCACTATAAACACTGTCCCACTGGCTCCCCCATCCCACCACCTGCAGAGGACAGTGACCTTCCCAGCAGGCATACTAGGCATCTCACCATTCTTTCAGCAGCCTCTGATCAGTTCAATTCTCTTTTCACATCCAGTCAGTGCCTGGATGTGGATGGTGCTGAAGCTGGCATCCCTCTGCGCTATCCATCCACCCATTGCATAAAACCCTCGTAGCTCTGACGCATGTCCTTGCTGCAGGACAGAAGGACTGGCATGTTGTTTTCATCTCAGCTTGCTCCACCCTCCAAGTGCACAGAAAGCTAAGCTGCATCTCTCAGTGGTAGCTGCAGTCCTCCAGAACCCATGTCTGTCTGTTTCCTTGGTGTAAATCCACCCAAAGAAAATCTGTTGCAAATACCAAGCCTAAAGAGAAGAGCAGTGTGAGAGAGCAGAGGTAAACTGAGGCAGAGCAGACAGATCAGTGAGGTGTTGGCCACCGATGCAGGGACTAGCACTAGTGAATATCCAAAAGAGAAGGAGATCAGAGTAAATATTGTATGAGCTTCTAAATCTCTTATAAGAAAGTGTCTGCAACTTCCTACCTCTAGCATAATTTCTCATATTGTGATTCGGACAACAGACTTTATGCCAACATGCCTTGCATTTCCCAAAGGACACTAAACTGAGAGGTTTCCCTAGCCTTTATTTTAGTGCAAGAAAATAGAAAGAAAATACATTTTCAATTTTTTTTTGTTGTTGTTGTTTTTGGGGATTTTTTTGTGGGAATTGAGGGGGGGATAGAGACTGATTTTACCTGTTTTCCCTGGATAAACATTGAAGGTTTGGTTTAGGAGTCTGTGTGTCCCAGAAATCACCTCCGCTACCAGGTTAATCTGTCTTACTCAGGGAATGGGTAACCGACATGACACCAAAAACAACCTTGAAAGAGATGCAACCCCATTAGGACTTCACCTGTCAGATAAATAATCAAGTCGTACAAGAAGACTAACTTCCCTGCAATTCATTGCTGACCTTTCCACACTCACTTGAGGTCTGCCTGTGTCCACTTGGATGAGACAGAAACCACCAGCAAACCACGGCTTTTTGCAGGTGTTCAGACGTGAGACATGCCATTCACAAAACCAGCATTTTCTGATTGAGGTGAAGAACTGTGACACACTGAAATTGTTTATGGCTCTTTCCTCTTTTCCTTTATCCAAGCTACCCAAGATTAAAATGAAGCCATGCAGCTTTTTCTAGACACTTTACAAGATAATTCCTTTATTTTCCTGGACTGGTGGTTTCTGATTTCAGTTTTGTAAGAAAAGATCTCAATTAATGATTAACCCATCATAAGGTTGAAATATGCAAGTCATTCTGAGGTTATTAACATAAACAATGCCAGACAAACGCAATTGTGCTTTCAAGATGACCTTGCTGCCTTGGGAATGTCAGGAGCTCTGCTGAGGCCTTGGGCACTGTGACAACTCAAAACGCTGCCAAGTCAATCCCATTCCCTTTCTGAAAGTCTTTAATGACAATCATGAGGAGCAGACACATGCTTCCCTGGCTGTTATTGACCTAAATCTCTAAAAATCAGCTTTGACTTTCTTCAGGAAACACCACCCATTAACACAACTATGGTACAACTACTTTATAAACAGATTAACAGAAACTCAAGTGGATTATCACCACTCTGATATTGCGACACCTCATTTATATAACCACTAAAGATGAAAGTATACACAAATGCATTTTTTATATATCTGAAAAGTTATATGTGATACCCAATGTCCTTCTCTGGGGCTGATGTTACACCCCTAATGTCTCTTGTCTGGTTGAGTCCTGAGCATCTACTGAGCTCTTTGCTCCCTGCATGCCTATCAGCCACAAAACTGGCACATCATGCTGACCTGTAAAATAAATAAATCCCAGCTCTGCCTTGTAACAAGAGAAACTACCTCTACTCTGCATCTGAAAGTGAGCAAAGGCAGGTTTTATGCTCCAGTGTGTCAATTACATGCTGAATCACACTTGACTGAGTTTCAGGGCCAAGTCCTGCCTGGCAACAAAATGGTCAGAGGGTTGTTGCAGGGAGAAGCTGCAAGCAAGGGAATAAATAAAGGCAGTTTTGTGGCATCAAGTCCTTCCCTCCTGACACAAAGTCAGGCGGTGCCATGCAATTATGGTTGTTCAAGATGCTAAACAGCAAAGAGACCATGGAAATGTTTACAAGTTTGGTACTGTAGAAGTTTTTCCATACAAGTATTTCCTGTCAAGCTGATGGGTTGGATCAGATACTTTTTTCCTCCAGCCGTAAGACCAGGACTGGGGTTCACTGGTTTCCTAATTGAAGAAGGCAGAAGCTCTGCCTCACATTCCTCGCTAGGGCAAAACTGCAGATCCTGCATGCGGGAGGTGAGAAGTCAAGGGCCGAGTCTTCACCAGGAAACCTTATGGGCAAAACCATGTGCTCACTCACATCAGCCCCATGTGCACCAAACAGCTGTGTCTGCCCAGCATGGTGACAGATGTCACCATCTAAACAGGCTGCGAGGGTCAATGCTCTGCCTCAGCGGCAGACCCTGGGGCTTCGCCTCCATCTGCCCTGGGATCCCCATAGCCACCTTTCCTTAGGGCATATGGGGAGGTAAGATCACAAACTAGGGCTGTGTATTTGTGCCCACCCAGTGCAGGACTCTTCTGCACTTCTGCACGTAGTGGATTTGCAGGATGGTTGTCACACTGAAGGAAGCTGTATCGCTTTTCATCGTCTGCTTGCCCATAATCGTACTTTAACTTTGAAGCAAGGTATGCTTTTGTTCATTGGAGTTTCTTTCCAAACACACATGTAATTTTTGCCAGCCAGGTTGCACTTTGAGCCTGGCCTTGTGCATTTTTCCAGTGTCACTGAAGCTCAGTGTTAGCCCTACTGCATTGGTGGGAAGCAGGAAGCCACAGGTAAACCAGAAGATCCTGAAGCATGAAAGAAACCTTCTACAAACAGCCTACACAAGCCACAGGACTGATCTCAAGCTAACCAGCACAGAGAGAGATTCATCTAAATTGGTCAGAGGTAAACCAGCCTACACTTAGAGGAGTTCCTTTATTCCACAGCTTTGAAACAATAACTACAAAGAGCAATTCTCACTCCTGAAACAAACCTGTAGGATATGGATTAGGGTGTCTCACAGCCACTCAACAGGGCATGCAATGACAAGGGACTACTTACTAAACTTGTTATTCATGGACTGACTCTACACAGGGCATCCATAGTTTCTCTAGTCTTTGACTTTTTGGCTGCTATCCCTCACAGAAAAGCTTTCTGGCCACGTGGATAAGCTAAGGATTCCCCCAAGTCTTGGCTTTGCTCCTGGCAGACAGATACCTTGGCTCACTAGCGTTTTTGCAAGATGCATAGGGACTCATCCTTGTCAGCATCTGCAACGCTGGCGTCCAAGCAGCACCATGAGGCTCATGTTGTCCTGCAGTCCTCCAAGCAGCAATGGTGCAGCTGCCAAGAGCTTGGCAGAGCACTCAGGAGGACTCTGGCAGACAAAATGTTGGGGAGCACCAGCACCTTATCAACGTTCAAGTCACAAGGATATATTCAAGCAAGAAAATGCTGGGTAAGTTCTTGCTACCACCCAAAGCATTGCTGTGCATACTTTCAAAAAAGAAAGACTGTGCATCCCTGTATCCACACTGGAGTGCTACTGCCTGAGAGGGCTGTGGCACGCACCACGGTCCATGCAGACACGCTGGCTCCTGCAGTGTGCTGGCAATGCTGTTGGCCACCCCCTGACCCCATGGTGCTGCAGCAGGCCCTGGAGCACGCCCAAGGTTCTCATGTTGCAGACGAGCCCCACAAAGCATGTGGTGAAGTACATCAGGCTTGGCATGCATGTCAAAAATGAGAGGTGGGGAAGGGCATTACGTCTGACTCAGACTTTCAGCCTGAGTCACGGGGTGTTCGATGATTTACTGGTGGAGATGTACCTGGAGAAAGCGCTGCAGGCATCATCCATACAGACCGGGAAACGGCAATGATGGGGTGGCATCCTGAGGCCCTGGCCTCTCGGAAAACTGGTCAGAGAGAGCAGGCGAGAGCCCGTGGCAGGGAAGAAGAGGCTGGTTTGTGCCCTGAATTTGGACACACACACACTGGTAACAACGGCTTCAGCCGATCAAGGTGTCAGCATGCCTTCAGCATTCACAAGCACTGCCACCATCCAGAAGCTATGGATGAGGACTCACCAGCTGCCAGGGCTCTCCAAGCAGAGCTTGGGAACAGCGAAACCTCAGGAGCTGCTGCCTGCACAGCCGACATGAGCCTGGCACTCGTGAAAACCAGAAATCATGGAAATCTGCTGCATTTTGTACTTGGGGGATAAAAACCCAAGTCGTGTTCAGCACCGTGCTGTGTGAGCCCCAGGCTCCTTTACACCCATCAGCCCTCACTCAGGAGACAAATTCCCAAATACTGATCCAACTCACCAGCCTCCTCATTGCTCTGGTGGGCTTCCACCAAGTTCAGCCACTTTACATTTGCCTGAGCTTCCAAGCTACTTCCAAGGGTCATGTTGATGCCCCAAAATTGCAGGGAACTGCATTGCTGCTTGCACAAGAGGTGACATACTGCACAAGGGCTTCCTTCCGAACTCACCCAGCATTAATTTCAGTAGTGTGAATGAGATTTGTCCCTTGTCCCTGCAGCATGTGTGGGGTTTTGAGACTGTTTTAAATGGCTTTGTTCTTCTTTTTGGTGTTTGCATAAGTTCTTCTCATCCCCTTTGGGGCTGGGACTGGGACAGCACTGAGGTTTTAAAGGATTAGATTAAAGAATAATAAACGCTGCTTTAAATTGATTTAAAAAAATATCCACTCCCTGAGAAAGCAAACTTCCTTGTCTCTCTGTGGCATCCCTGTGAGCAATAGCAGGGCAGGGAGAAGACGGAAATGTACAGTGCTTGGCACTGGGTACACCTCAAACTCGTTTTTCAGCATTTTACAACCAGCCTTGGCCATGTGACCTACGTGGAAAGATAAACTGAGACATTTAATCCCTTTTTTTTCTTACCACAAGGAAGTGAATTTTATGTGGTTGTGATCATTAAATTACAGTAAATGATTAGCCCACAGAGAAAAAAGGAACACAACAGAGTGGTTTAATGTAGGAAAGCATGGGACAGGGCAGCTGTTCATGACCAAATACCCTTCCCTAGCTTGAAAACTCTCAGTGAGCTTCACTTTTCCCATCTGGCTGTGGCATTTAGGGACCTGTCAACTCATTTCAGGTGAGGATTGCCCACCATTTGCTTTTGCACCCTGAGCATTATTAACAGCTTTCCAAAACCCAGTTGTTTCCTGAGTTAAAGCAGCAGTAATTGCCCACATACAAATCATTAGGAAGTTATTTAGCACCATACTGGAAAGCAGCAAGCTTTACACCTTTTGCTTCACCCACAGAATGCCATCAATTTTTGAAGTGAAAGCTGAGTGCCTGGTGAGCTGAGCACTCCAGTGTATTGTGATAGGGAAAGCCGGTTCAGCCTAAAGAAGGGCACAGGGCTGCTGCCACCACCCTGGACCAAGACCATCCTCCCACAATTTTACAGGCACCAGGAATCACTTCCTTGACATGGAGAGGCCGGGTGAACTCAGCACCACCCTTCTGCCAGAGCATCCCTGGGGACCAGCCTGCAACCCCACATTGACAAGGCCAGCCCACACCTCTGGGGCTCTTTGGGCTAGGTTATGGGTGGGAGAGCATCCATGGTAAGGTAATGGATAGTCAGCATTGTCAGCCAAGATGAGGGCACGGGCTGGGAAAACATTAATGGAAACAGAAAACATGCAAGACACTGTGCAGAGCTTGCCCATGGGTCTCCCCTGGCGTGGCCCATCCTGCCCACAAGGGTACACACTGCCATTCTCCTGTTAGCAGAGAGAACCACCCTGCGAACCAGTTATGGGTGCGATAGGAATTGTCAGGGTGCCAGTCACTGGAGATTGTTCTCTGCAGCACAGGGTAGCATGCTCACTGACTCCTGAGAGCTTCAGATTTTAGGTTTTGTTGTTTCTGCTTGGCTACACTCCCACATGCTAGCGTATAACAATATCTTCTTTAGGACAACATTAGTCTTGTCTATTTAAACAGCTTTTTGCTTCAGCCTGCTCAATGCATGGAAACATTGGTCTGAGCAAGATAACAGCTAAAGCTGAAACATACCTCTGTAAAGGTACTGCTGCTATTCCCTGGGACAGGCTAGCTGTGCAGCTGCACAGGTTAAGCAAGGTTTTCCATCTTAGGTGCCACGAGAGCATGACATCCAGACTGGAGCTGGCACAGCTTTGAACAGCCCAGAGCAAAATCAGGCAAGCCACCCATCCCAAGCACCCACAGCCATGCCCAGAAAATCACTGCTGCCCGCCGGGATGGGCTGAAGTGGAGGAGCGAGGGTTTGTGTTTAACCAGGCTCAGCTTCCTGGTGCAGTCTGCCATGTCCCCACATGAACCATTGCACTGGCACAGGCAGGCAGCAGAGGGGAGAGCCCCTGCAGCCCAAGGGAGCTCCCCAGGAGCAGCCTGGCATCTGCACGTGTCTCAGCTTGCCCCCATCCACAGGGCAATGACGAGGGCACAGTGGCAGGAGCAAATGAAAACACACAACTAGCTATGCCCTGGGCTGGTGAGTGTAGCTGAGCAATGTGAAAGATCCACTTGTGGCACAGAAAACATCTTGTAGATGAAATCGTTCAATAGCACTTCTTAAAACTGTACTGTGAATCTTCCCATGGGGCTGCTCAAACCCAGTATTTCCTACTGCGAGTCATTTTTAATGACTGTTAGCTCTCCTGCTCCTATTTATTCCTGTGAGTAGGTTTCTTCCAAAGCTAATTCCTGGGCACAGCATGGCACCACGCTCCCTGCCAACAGCCCAGCTGTGCTTCCCCTGGGGGCTGCTCCACCAGCCTCTGCTCAGCTGGTCTCCTGACTCTCTCCTGCTGCTTGCCTAATGGCATTACACATCTCCTCACTGCTTACGAGGTGCCATAGGGCCAGCAGCAAGCACCATCTGTGAGAGAAGGATTAAGCCATGGTTTTGGGATCCTACTGATGGCAGCACTACTACAAACACCACAGTAACCCCTTCACCTTTAAGAGATTTGACTCCACTTCACTTGAGAAAGGGGTTTTCACACTGCAAGCAGGGAAAGTCAGAGGGAGAGCTGCCCTGGCCACTCTGATCCACAGAGTTTCTATTGCCTTCGAAAAAAGAACAGACACCAAAAAGAAAAGAGAAAGGTGAACAAGTTTCCTGTGACATCACCTTTCTGCATGTCTGATCTGACTGGTGCAGTGTTTTCTTCTTTATTTTACCACAACCACAGAAAATTCCTACCAAGAAGCACATCAAAATTTTACTTTGACAAAACTTAGGAACACCATGAACTGGCTTGTGTAAGGTGAGCAATAGCATGTAATAACCTTAAATACTGCTAATCAATGACTTTGGATATTTCAAGATAAGACTTTGAGAAGAAATTACTGAAACATCCTGACATCACACAATTATGCTGTGGGGGAAAGGGAGGGGGAAAGAGAACATACCTGACACAAAGATATTTCAGAATAGCCTCTTGATATTTCATTACAAACTTAACAGCATTATTACAAATTATGCTTAGCAAGTTCTCCCCGAGTCCCTCTCTATTCTCCTATCATTGATTCCAGTCTTACCAGAACTTTTTCCTTTTCTTTTTCTATTTTTTAAGGTTACTGTTGCCTGTCTATTTATTAATTAGGTCAGTCCATAATCCCCAAGAGGTTTAAATCCCATTGTGAGCAGAAAGGGTGGGAGTATACTCATTATCTGGCAAAATTGTACCTACATGCACTTCCAGAATGTTTTTCCTTGGAGTCTGACGTTACAACCCTGGTGTGATGGGCAGGACAATGCCATGGGGTTGGATGGGGCTTAGAGCTCCCAGGTCTTGTTCCCTCCAAGTTTTCCACTTCTGTTGAGTTTGACGTGAAAGCAGTACAAAAGGGCCAGCACATAAATGCGCAGGGGAATACACACCTGCTGAAACAGAGATGAAAGCTACTCTTTTGATGAAACGAGAAGGGGAAAGGAAAAAAGTGGAAGTCAAAGAGGGAAACAAAGGGCAGCTTTATGCAAGCAACTATTTCACTCCAGAAACAGCAGGGCTGGCTAAGGCACTGCTGCACAGTGGGTTTTGTACAGAAATTTGGTGTAATTAGGGCTTTGCTTGTACCAAGAAGATAATGGCACCCCAAAAGATAAGATTTAATAGCAGATGGGAGAATGGAGAGAGAGAGAAAACAGACAAGGAACAGGGCTCTCCTTCTCAAAAAGCAAAGGATTGCTAAGGAAAATGGAGGGAATTCTTTATATTTTATCTTTCTGCTTTAATCGGAACACAAGTTTTTGATGACTGTTCTAGGATTTATTGATCAAAACTGAAAGCCAGGTCCAAATGAGCCAATGTCCCTAATCGAAGGGTAAATAAAGCAGATTACAGATTTCCAGGAAGAAAGCAGCTTTTGGACTTCTGAGGGACTGGCGTAAGAAAGCACTTTTCTTTTTTCCTTTTCCAAAACATGAGGCTCAAACTGATGAAAGCCAGAAATAGACATGTTTAAATAGACATAAAAGGATCGGTGTCAAGGATGAACTGATGCAGCAACAGTCAAATGATAAAGCTGGGCAGACCGTTATGAATTTTCTGCCAAAAAGCTGTTCAGAGGTATCCGCTTGAGCTGCTTCCCAAGCAGGACAGACGCACACTGAGCGAGCAGCACAGCACTGCACTGCTGCAACATCAGCCCCTCTACTGCAGCCCTGGCCCCTCACTTCTGCTTCTGCAGGATGGGACATGTGAGTTCATGCTGCCAACACCTCCCTACTTGGTAGCAGACTTACCCTGGCAGTTGCTGGCTGACAGCTTGCTTGCAGTCTGTTCCCAAAGAGACTGCTCACGTGAGATTCTGATTTTTGGTTGAACATTCCCACTCTAAGGAGCCTCATGTGATGGCTGTTCTGGTCTGACATAGTATGTGGAGGTTTTGCCAGAAGACAGACAACTGTGCTTACTTTAAACTCTTTCATTTCTATGCTTGTGCAGCCCAAACTGCAAAGTAGCTTGAACTTACCAATCTTGCTTGCTACTACAAGAGGTTCTAAGAGAGAAAATAGTGTTTCAAATTAGTCCAAGATGAATGGTATAGAAGCAGCAGAGTGATGATATCTGTTTGCTTGCACACCATTTACAGCCTAGCAGAGAATTCATGAATTCTCCTGGAAGATCTTTCCATCTTTTTAGCAGCTGCACAGTCAAAACTTATGGGCAGCTGCACAGAATCTGACGCAGGATCTATTTAGCCCAAGATTTAGTCTCCAGCAATAGCAGAAGTCAATAGCCTGGGAAGAAAAAGAACTAGGTAAGTTCATCTACTGCACCCAAGCACTTCTCCAGGAACTTCCAGCTCAAGGGATTTCTGGAGATGAGCATGTTTTCTGTTCATTTAAGTAACCATCAATGGGCATCTGCAGCAAATACTTCCTCTCACATCAAACTGAAGACAGCTCAGTCAGCCATCCTTTCTTTTCATTTTGCTTAGGTACTTTGCACATTCCCCTTATGTCACAGTTGCTTCCATTTAAACTGGACATTACTTTCCTGGGCCTGAAACGTAGGAGAACAATGTCTCATTGTGGGGAAGGTATGAAGAAGCTTCCACCTTTGGAGACAGTATAGCAGATGATCAGTGTTTCACTCCCAACATGCTGACCTGTCCAGCAGCGCCTGCTCTGCAGTTCTTAAGACTTTAGAGTGATGTGTCCTTGAAAACCTCATCTTCATCACTGTTGAAAATGTCAGTATTTGTTGCCACTGATTTTAAGGAAGGAGTTATGAATGAAAGAGCTACTTTCCATAGAGCAATTCAAGATTCACGTATGGAGAAACAGCAGCCTCACTCAGCCCACACAAACAATTAAAACTTACAACATACCCAATATTGCAGAAAGCAATTTGTATTGGCAGGTTGATAGTACCTTCAGTGCCAGGGGTTGCCATAGGTGTCCAGGCTATTCAGATCATGCCTGAACACAGTCCTGGTTTGGAATATAGCCCGACAGCTGGCAGAAATGGAGCAGATGTGATGGACATACAGACCATAGTATTGCTCGTGTATCCAGTATGTGCTGTGAGCAAGGTGAAATGAAGGCTGGCTTCAACTGGGAGTCTCATCTGAGATCAAGTACTGAAGACATGCTGTAAAGGATTTCAGAGTCAGGAAATGGTAGAGCAGAGCAGTTGTGAAGTTGAGCTTTTGGAAATCTGATGTGAAGTTAAGTGAATAAAAAAGGAGAACAGATGAAGAGTGGATGTTCTGGAAAGGGAAGGTAGGCAAATGCTTTTTCTTAAGAATAATTTTGAATGCTGCCTTTAGATCTTGTCTGGAGACCCCTTTTTCTTCCTAAAGCTGCTTTAGCTTCCAACACATGCTTCCTCAAAAACTACTTCAAGGTCCATTTGTCATTGCATTCATATTCTTTGTTAAAACAATCCAGCAAATGGCTGGAGACAGCTGAAATCAGCTTTTCCCCAGTACAACAGGACACAGGGTTACAACATATGCTCCTTCTCCAACACCTGCAGGCCTGGACTTGCAGAAGGAGAGCTGCCGGGGGGGTCTGACCCTGTTCTTGAATGCAAAGGGGAAGTGACTGAGCCTTATGCCAGGGCTGACTGCGGGTAGTGGTCTTCTCTGCTATAACTGCTCTGGAGAGCTTCCAAAACTCCAGTAAGCCTCCAGCCCACCACCACAGGCAGCTATGCTGCAAGAGCTCCAGGAAAGCTGTGATGCCACCTTTGAGATGCTGTCCAGCGGAGGGGTCACAGGGATGATCAGAGATCAGAAGCGTCTCTCTTCTGAGGAGAGATTGCAGGAGCTGAGCCTGTTTAAGGTGGTAAAACACAGTAGGACCCCCTCTGCAAAGAAGGCGACAGCATGCAGAAAAGATGGGCATCTGCTTCTGCACAACTTCCCATAACATTGATTGTATCATCTCATGCAAAGAGCTGACCTGCAGGATTTGGGATTAACTTGGCTTTACCTGCCATGCTGGACTCTGCCAGTGTGACTTCCAGAAAGAGCAGAGGAGATGGGCCCTGCATTTCAGTGCAAGCGAGCAAATGATAACCAGCAATTCCTGATGGAAGGAGCAGGGCAACCCCAGGTTTCCAGGAAGATACCCTGGTGCCAGCTTGCTCCTCATTTTCTCAGACTGGAACAGGTTGGTTTGAGGCACTGGATCCCTTATTTGTACACACTTAGGTCTTTGGAAAGTGAATCTGACTCTCCGAAACACACAGCTTCGTGAGCAAGTTGTCTGCAGGGGCTAGCTAGAGTGAACACTGAGTGCCAGCTGATGCCACTTTGGGCACCAAAACATGGTTGTATTATTCTCAGACTTTGTTCTGATTTCATCAGCTTGGAGATTGTGCAGAGGCAAAGACTGAAAGTCTAGAGGGAAAACAAAAGCAACAGTATATTTCCCAGTCTCATGAGTTAGGGGAAGGCACCTGTGCAGCAGACAGCTCGATATAAGCTTGGACTGACAAAGCTGGTTTTACCATCTGATTGCACTCCAGTAAAATTAGAGGTTCCTAACCCAACTCTGGGATATCATGTAAAAATTGAATGGAAGTGAACTACAAAGGCAAAACAGTCTTTCTTCATGATGAAACCTCAGAAGAGTAATTAATTTAAGCGGCAGACTTCAACACCACCTTTCATAACCTAAGATGTACCAAGAGGTTAAGCTACAGGGGCCAAGTTATCTTTGTGACCTTTACCACCAGGAAAATTTACAAACAGCAATTAGCAGATTCAGAGGCCAAAAAAATTAACCCAGATAGAAAGCAAGTAATAAATCTCTGGCATTTAACTCTGCGAGGTTGAAACAGAAAAGCCAAGTCAGAAGCTAGGCTGTGCAACAGCCACTGACTGCAGTGAAAGGAATCAGCATTGAACTTCTCATGTGACATTTTGCAGACCTCCTTCCATAGTTGTTATATACTCATGTCATAAAAGTAAAACCATTTATTTCATGCAGGATCTACATTTGTTGGACAGTATTTAAGGGAACAAGAGCAAATTACAAGTGACTGCATAGATCACTGATAAGATGCTTTTTCAACCCAGTTTTGCCGTGAACCTTGGAACTTCTAGGTTGGTACAACAGTGAAACCCTTTTCTCTCAATAGCATGCAATAAGGTTAATTACAAGTTATAGATAAAGCTGCTCTTTGGAGGGATATTACTTACAGTGAGACAGCACAATCCATAGGAGTGATAAAGAGGCAGGCTCATGTACCAGGTGAAGAGTAACGAAATTCTAACAGAGCACACCCACCCCTCTGCAGCTCTTCCTGGATTAAAGTAATTCTCCAGACCCCTTCCCTGCAGATTTAATCCATTGTAAGAGAAATCTTTATCTCTGTAATACAAATTGCCTGTGTTTATTCAGCAACAATTGTTGAGTGCACCCGATGGGTCAACATGTGAGAACGGCAGAACTGTAGGTAAGTCCGACACACCTCTGGGACACCTCCAAAGCAGTGGTCCTGCTCCAAGGGCACAAAGTACCCACAGATGCCAGCAGCCTAGGTGGAATCCAGAGCAGCTTTTCTAGCACTATGCTTTATTTCTACAAATGCCATCTCTAAACTTGTCAGGAAATGTTTCATTCGGGGCAGAAAAAAAACCCAACTTTAGTTGTTAAGTAGAATAGAAAAATCACCAGTGATATACACTGTCCTGCCAAAGCATCCCCACTAACTATATCAGGCAATGACAAAAAGCAGAATTGCTGTGTTCTGTCTCGTATTCACCTCCATCTAGGGCAACTTATTCACATATCCTGCAAGAATGCCATAGGGTGCCTGCTGCTAGACAAGCCACCACAAGGCCTCGGTCCCAGCAAGACCGTGGCCCAGAGCTATAACAATATTCTGGTGCCTCACTTTAACATGCTAAAGCATCTCATTGAAACCAGATATCAAACCACTGTAAGTGTGTCCCTTAGCTCTTTAACAACTGTGATAAAGCCACATCATCCATGTGCAAACCCTACAATTTTAGGTCCCACAAGGCTTCTTTCCTTTAAGTTCACCACTTCCAACTTTTCAGATGTTCTGTATGGACAGGAATTTCTGAAATGATTAATAGTCCCATGCTCCTGTAGGATAGGATGCATTAAATGCATTTAAACCAATAGTCATGCAAATCTGGTTATTAATTACCTTCTTGTTCTGGCTGCTTTTTGTGTTCGTTGGAGTTTTTTTAAGGAAAATACATGCTATGAAACAGCAATGTAAGTCACAGCTGCAGCACAATGAACAATGTTCACAGTGGAGCTCTAGCATGTCTGGTACAGCAGCACTCAGTGGTGGCATCACTTTGTTCAGGCCACACTAATCAACTGTTAACATTCACCCTCCATCAGACTTTTGTACTGGCCACATGGAAATATTAAAAGTGAGTCTTGCTGATCACTCCTTGGCTCTCTAGTTAATGAATCAGCTCATGGATGGCAGCCAAGGAGTCTTGGTTTGTGCAATTTTGCCACTGGTGCACCATTTTGTTAGCAACTGGCACCTGCTGTCTTCAACTCCCAGCAATCCCACACGGAAGGGATCCTCCAAGAGGACAGGCAGGGTAGATAGCTATTTTCTCTTCTGTGTTCACAGTGGCTACACCAAAAACCCATCAGTACCCCTCTGGGTCCTTGAATGATCCTCTCCTGAAATAGCCTATGCCAAGGATACAAGGGGCCTCCAGGCCGGTAACCAATAGAGTGCTTTTCTCACTTGTCCCCCAATAAGCAAACCTCGGCCTCCAGACAATTCTTCTTCAGAAGCATTACAAATTGTACCTACCAATGTATCCTTCTTTTGAAGTAAGATCCATCTATGGAACTTCCTCGGTGATTCCCCGTTCCTCAACCTAGCTGGCAGTAGAGAGTCTCAGAGAGAGAGAGGACTCTCTTTCGCTGTTGCAGTGAGCAGGTTATATTAGTTGTAAAGTCATAGTGAGAGCAAATGTTCCTGCTTTCTTCCATGTCAGGGATATTGCCCTATCCAGTCAACATCTGTGGCTAGTGAACTCAAGGAGACATTTGTCGGACACAGGGAAAAGTACCATCATGCTGAAGTTAATACTTACAGTGGGTATGGTTGTAATCTAGGGCATAACACAAGTCCTTCTACTCGCAGAAAAGAATATAAGGATTAGAGGAGTAAAGGGGACAAAGAACTTTGAAGAGCAAGATCAATGGAAAAAAAAACACCTGCACAAACCCTCTTTTTTTCCAAACTACTTGAAGTTAGTCAGAAAACCTAAATAGCCACATCTCTGCTAACCTGGCCTAGGGCTTAAGTTCCTCCTGCCATAGCACCAAATGCCTTCAGCAGGCATTTTATCTTGGTCTCAGCAGTATGCCAGTCTGTCCTGATCAGATGGTAGGGCCAATCTCCACTGCTTATGAAGCCTTCAATCTGCAGTAGTTGGATGTCTAAAAGACTACCTCCATCAGTTGTGTTCATAAGACTATCAGCCCCTGGATCACACTATAAACTAAAGCTTGGCTTCAGAGGAAGCCAGGAAATGGCCTTTCAGAGCAGCGGACTTTGCACTTGTCCACAGGATACGATTCTTCCTTTACTTACACCTTAATAAAAGGTTAGCAGGAACAGCTCTGCTGACAGGCTACATGGCTTGCTGCGTCTTGGGGAAAACAGAACACTGATGGTTCAGCGCAGCTTTCTGGGGTTTGGGTCATTAGCATTTGCTCGCGAGCACGCCCCGCAGCACCCCGCGGCTGGAACAGCGCTTGTGTGACCCCTAGAGGCCTCAGGATTCAGGTGAGGAACGATCCCCACGCGAGGAGCTTTTGCGAGTGCTGACTTTCCACAGCAGCGACACTCGGGCCATCGACTGCCTCTCACCACCACTGCTCACCCTCTCCTCCCCTGGGGGCAGCCCCTCCAGGCTGGTTTGCTGCTGATGCCTCAGGAATCGAGGGTCCCAGTGGAATGCTCCCAGTGACACAGCACTTGCTGGCTGGAAGCACTCCTGAGAATTCCCGCAGCTCAAGGGTGCTGTGCCAAACAAGCACTTGTCCAGCCCACTCTGCTTTGAACCATGGTGTTGAGAAATGCTCTTTGTTATGGCTCAAAAAACCTCTGCAGGCAGTGAATTTGTCAATCAAGCACAGAACTAAGGCAGCTTACCTGAAGGTGACTAAGTTTTGCCCGTATCTGAACATAGCCCCGAGCTCACTTACAGTTACACTACTGGTTCAGTGCA
The DNA here is from genome assembly GCA_025447955.1 of Psilopsiagon aurifrons. Classification (NCBI taxonomy): domain Eukaryota; kingdom Metazoa; phylum Chordata; class Aves; order Psittaciformes; family Psittacidae; genus Psilopsiagon; species Psilopsiagon aurifrons. Next base: position 53,259 of record JAOEHY010033044.1, read on the forward strand.
AGGGGGTGAGGAGCCAGTTTACCCTTGGGTTTGTGATCTTAGCATAAAGGTTTTACGAATAACTCCCATCCTTTATCTATGAGGAAAGAAAGTCTTATGATCACTGTTCTGTTTCTAGTTTGCTAAAAAACACCAGATAAAAGCAACACATTCACCACGGATATCAGCAGTCATCTAGAATGTTGACAAGCTAAACAAAAGTGGGCACAAACTGCAGGACACAGGATACATTGAAGTACCTCTGAACCGTGCCAGGCCTCCTGTGGAGGAAGCACATTTATCAACTTTGTGAGAAATCAGGTGAGCTGGATAGAAAATGAGTTGAATATGCATGGGTGCCAGAAGGAGCCTCAAGCTATGAAGTAGCCCAGAGGAAGCATAACAGTTCCATGCAAAAACTGCATCTGAATTAGGCATAGACCATATTCTCCACCCTACTACACTCCCCATCAACTGACATCCTCCCTCAGTTACTATATTTTATTTCATCCCATTGCAAATTACCCCTGGCTTGCCTTCCCAAACACAATGGCTAGAACTACACTTGGAGGTACAGCAGTGTCACAGCCAGCCAAAGCAACTCAGGACCCCACATGACCAAGAACAGGTATGACAGGTAACCAGGAGGCAGGCTGCAGCCCCTGAGAGACTAACCTTTGTGGTAAAAGACAGACCTGGGAGCACCTTGTGCTCCTGACAGCTCCCAGGAGCTGATACAGCTTGCAAGACTCAAAGGAGTACTAGCACAATAAATGCTTTGATGAATTCACTGTCCTTGTTGTTCATCCAAGTGGCTGAATTGGACAGCTCGTGAGATTGTTTGAGCTCCAAATATAGCTACATGGAAGGACAGGCTAAATTAGTACAGCTTGACATAACACTTGCAGTGTATTGTTGGTGGCCTTGCAGACCTTCAGTAGTCTGCGGCCTACAGAGTAGCATCGAACGCACAAAAATATTTAGAGAGAGAGAAGAACAAACCTGAGCTGGGTACCTGCAATTTCAGTTATTCCTTATGGCCAGCAGTGTAAACACAGTATTGTTCACTGCCCCCTTGCTGAACGGAGGTCTTAAAATGTATCTGGAGACTATAAAGCTCTAATTTGCACAGCACAAGCTAGATACAAACTCCTTTGCTGCCTTCCACACAGCTGGACTTGTCTCTAACACAGGTTTCTCCTTAATGGTGGACTTCAGAAGCAGTAAGAAAAGATGTTAGTCTTGCTCTCTTCCTTTAATTGAGCTCTAGGTAACTCTGCCTGCAAGTACAAAGGAGGTTGCTGCATACAAACTTCATAGCCCACCTTCAGAACTTTATCCTGCCACTGATGAAAAAGGTTTTAAGGAGAACCAATGTATTTTCGTCAACAAGTAACAAAAGTTTGTAAGACAAGATGGATTCTTCCCAGTTCTGTAAACAGAATGAAAGGAATCCCCTCTCACCTCACCATCCTTTTCCCATCTCCTAAACAATTGTGTTACAGGTCTTCTGCTTCTCTAGTGGGAACACAGACACATAATCAGGAATTCTTACCACACTCCTGAGCTGCTTGAGAAGCAACTCTCAGCACTTGCCATACTTCTGGCAGAGTCAGAGAACAAAGTTTTGCTAACCAGAGGATTAAACATGCAGATAGATTATCATGTAACATCTGAACTTCTGAAACGTTGTGAAACCCATTTCTCTATTTGAAGACATTATGTACTGTCCAGGATGATCCTTTTGGGTTTAGATGGAATCTTCAGGCTGCAATTTCCAAAACCAGAAACAGATTTCCTGGGGTAGCTGAGGACATCTCCTACCTCTCTGCACCATTGGAAACTCAGCACCCCAACATCCCATCACACTTCAGTTCTGTAATTCTGCTCATGGAAGAGAGCATAGCGAGGTAACGTATTATTTTTCTATTCTCCTACCTACTCCTGAGGTAACTTATTATTTACCTCACGGGAGGTAACTTACTATTTCTCCTAATTTTAAACACTGCAATGACTCAATACAAGAGGAGAGAGGTGGTACCTCACCAAAAATAAATAAGTCTGCAAGCTCATTCCTCACAAGCCTCTGCAGCACACAGATCTCAAACAGTATTTTTATAGCATCATTGTCTTCCTCAGTAAATATAAAGTCACCCCACTGCCTTCATGTTAAGCCTGTAGAGTTATTTAGACAAGTGCATAAACAATTTTTTGTTACTGTAAGCATAGTCATTCATCATCTCTTGATTTAATCTTCCTCAAAGATTACTGGATCTAATCATGAGACACCCAAAGGAAAGAGGAAGAGACCAGGACAGACAGAATTAATCATTCCTGTCTCTACTCAGCACCAGAGTTGCCATGTATAGCTCTGGCTGGTAACACACTTGGTTGATTTAGAACAGGTTTTTCTTACTCCTCTAAATACAGAGGCATACAAATTAAACATTAAGAACTTGGAGGAACACTTACACTACAGCCCCTCCAGTTTAGTTAGAAACTCCTGAGCTAGATTTAAACCAGGTACCTGTTGTATGGCTGAAGAAGAGTGGACCTTGGGTCAACCTTGTCAACAGAAGCATTACCATGAAGCATCACATGTTTGTACCCTGGAAAATTATCAAGTCCAAAGGTGTGATTCTGAGGATGCTAGCATGAGGCTTCACAATAACAGCTCAGGTACCAGCTTTGACTGGTTCTCGTCACCTGCTGCTCACATTCTCTATCGTAATTACATTTTTGTAAGGAATAGAATTCTGTAGAACTAATCACATCTTAAAACATGTTAAGGAAGTGCAAAGTATGACTTCAACACCATCAAAGCATGCAGCATGCTGAAGAGCACCAGCACGACAGATGCCAGTGATCCGCCTATCATTGCAAGCTTACCCTTACACATGGGAAGCCTGCAGTTGTAGCAGTTTGTTTTGAACAGAATGGCATGGGCACAACTGCTAAGAAAGATAGTCTGAGTCAGACTAAAGGTCTGTCTAAACCTGGAAGCTGTCTCCAATGGGTGCCACTAGTGGGATGAAGAGCCATGAAGACTACAGAGTCAAGAATTCCTGACATATTGCTCCACCTTTCAACACTTCATGACTACTTAGTAGTATGCTGATAGATTTGTCTTTCATGTTTACCTTCCAGCTATTTAAACCCATATAACCTTTCATCATTCACAAATCCCAGTGCAAGGAATTCCTTAGCCTTTGAACATTCGTAGACTCTGCCGCTGATACACACTGTGTACATTTAATGTACCTAGATCCTATATTTGAAGAGGCAGTGAACAGAAACTCGACTTTATGCCATCCATAAAGTAGAGACAAGCCTTTGGTCATCAATTCTCCATGCTGAAGACTCATGTTCTGGATATTTTACTCTCTTTCTGAATACTTTGCTCCCTCAACTTTTGGAACAGTATTTTTTTCCACAGCAAAGAACAAATCGGTTTCCCCAAACAGGCAGTATAAATGCTAGATGCCAGTGCCAGACCCTGAATCCCATGGTAAACGGGTGCAACCATTTTTCCACACAGTGAAAGTGAACAGCTTGTCTTCTAGAGGAGTTCTTCAATTCAAAGTTACTCTGGTTGACTAGGAACTGATAATATAGAGGGAACATATGAGACTTTCCAAATACTGAGTGTATTCTTGGCTAGCCACACAGTTTAGCTCTACATTAAAACCTGGAGTTTAAGGCTTGCATTATGTATGAGAATCTAGATAAGTTTACAGCATTAATTATTCCACACAAAAGAAAACCTGGTATTAGCAATTCAATGCATCATTTACATAATAATTAGAAACACCTTACTTCCAATGAATTTGGGCATAACTGCTCCACTTTGCCATTTTGACTCCTTACTCCTAAGTTACACCTTCACGGGCATGCTTCTATTAATTGCAACAATTGTGAACGTGAGTTTTATCACGAGCTTTTAACTGATATCCATTACAGTGTCATTCTGCCTCTCCCACTGCATCTAGCATATCATGGTTTCAAAGTTCAGGGTGCTTCATAAAAGAAATTTATCTGCCATGAGCAGGCCTCCGGTACTAGCTTCTCACTTTACTAGATGAGGCATCTTTCAGAGTTACAGTCTGAGGGGGTTAACAGGAAAAAAACACAGGAGATGTGGTTTGTTGTCAGCAAACACATTCGCATAAGTATTGAGGTGTTGAGCAAGGAGTGTTGATTACTACTTTAAGGAGACTGTAAGATCATGCTTTTGTGCTAAGCAATGCACAGAGCCTTTGCATTCCTGTAAGCACTTTAAAATTTAAGTATTAAAGAGGATGTTAAGAGTGGACAAGGGACAAGGGATGCATGAAGTGAATATTGATGAAGGTCAACAAAATGAGCAGAGGCAGAAGTCACCACCTCACATTTAAGCAGTCTCAAGTAGCATTTAAAGGCCTATCTTGACAAATCATATGGGGAATGAGACATTCAGGAAGGAGAGAAGTCTCTCCTGTTATTAGGCTTAAGAGGGGCCCTCCAACTTGATGAGCAAGTTATCCTGGGGATCTGGCTTACTGGAGCCCTAGTGACAATAGGGCAATATTCAGCAGCAGGAGGTGACAAAGACAAAAATCAATTTAATTTTCATACTCAGTAAGCTAAGTGGTATTAGAAGTGAAAGACACCACAGATAGACATGTAGACCCTATGAAATGATAGGACAGTGATTAGAGAGCCATAACAAAAAGATGTTAGGAAGAAAAGCTAAAAAGGAAAAGGGCAGTACCATGAAGACATGATTTCCAAGAACTGCCACCGTGTCATAAATTCACTTCAGTGGGGGAAGGACTGGTCAAGTTACAAGCTGCAGAGATGCAGACCTGTGAATACTGCGCTCCCTGCAAAGCTGTCTGCTCCATCACTGCAATGCTGCACCCTTTTCACCTTGAAGTCATGGCTGACACGCATCAAGATGGAAGCACATAGAGTGCTTGCCCAGCAGCCTCGTCAGGGTTGCGCTCCCCCACTAAAAGGCAAAGACAGTCATTAACAAAGCCCTCACTGAGCAATGTCTCAATACACCTCATCACAGCCTACAAAATCAATTTGTTTATTGTTACAGAATGCAAGACAAAGATCTCAAAAGCAGCCCTGTCCCAGAGCTTCACCAAAACAAGCCAACCCAGTATATTCAGGTTTACAAAAGGAATGTGTTCATTTTCAGTTAAGCTGCTTTTCCAATGATCAGCACACTCATAAAAAACACCATGATAAAGAAAATCCACATGAAAAACCTGTCCATCACTTTTGCAACTTTTTTCCACTCAATTCCTTTGGCCCGGTTTGCCTTATGGTCTCGAATACAATTAGCAATATACTCAATATTTTTAATCAGCATTTTGTAACAGGAACAGCAGTTAACAGTCTCCCTAACATTAATGTCACCATGAGCTCCATAGCTTTTATTGAAATTTCCATTGGGCTTCTCCTTGATGTCACAGTCACCATTCCTGCTGGGAAGGTGACTCCTTACCTCTGTATGCCTACTCTGATACCCTTCATCCCCCTCTAACTTTTGTTCTTCTTCCTTCTCTCTTCTTGGACTTGTGCAATTTTCACCCACATCATAAACAAAAAAGATTTTTGACATGTAGTCCAAAATAACTACCCGGGCCCATTGTGGAACAGGCTTTGCTTCTGAACCACAGTGATGGAGATTCATTATAATGATTGTCAGCGCAGTGGAAGCTGTAATCATGGTCATAGTTGCTATGTAATACTTTCCTGGAACACAAAATAAAATCATGTTAGAGATGCTACCCTAACAATTAAATAATAAATAAACGCAGAAATAATAATATGATAACACAGTGCTAAACAAATGCAAGTAAAACTAATTTTTAATCATCTTGATTGTCTGCATAGATCACACTTAATTTTACCATTTAAAAGCAAAGATTAAAGTCATTACAGTAAAACCTTATGCGCCTCTCAGATGAGTAAGTTTTTAGCATGATAAATATTTGTAAGTCAAAAACTTCTGTTTTCTCAAGATACACCCATTCAGAAAGCAACTTAATGTTTACCAGAAGCCCTCCTCTTTTCCTGGTGCCTGCAAAATCCCCATGTGAATGGCTTCAGGTGGCACATTAGAAATCCCACTTGCCACTATTAATGAAAGTGATGATGCATTGTAGGAGCTACTGGCACACCCCATACAAGAGGATGAATTCCTCCACACTCACACAGGTCAGTGAATATCCAGACCTTGCTGGTGTCCATAACTGGCATAGTGACAGCTGAGGGGCCAGGCACAGAGCTAAAAGGTGGCTCCATTGCCTGTTGAGGTTTGTTAGCTGTATGTACAAATTTTAGCATGGCTAATCCAAGTAAGAGCAAGGTTCACTCTGTCCAGGAATAGATAATAAATACAGCAAGTACAAACTGTGCCACTGTTTTTCACAACTGCAGTACACAGCTCTCCAATAATCTACTGCGGCTTCTGTTCTGTGCAAAGAGGCAGCTCCCAGCCCTGCCCTGCTGCTGTGCAGCCTCTGCAGGAAAAGCAAAGGCTGGCCACAGACAAGCGTGATGTGATCCCAGTTTTCAAAGGGGTTGGAAAAGATGTTGAGTGAGAGTAAGGTAATGGAGAAAGCAGACTAAAGCTAGGTCCAGCTATTCTAGGCAGGAATAGTCACTGCTGGTGTGGGAAATGCATTCAGGCCTGTTTGTTGACCAGTGTTCAGTCTCAGTTAAGTCATGCAGTTTTCTATATACACATTAATAATGAAAATAAAACTAATAGATCTGAATTCTGTTAGTGAAGCTGGAAGCCAGTGTGGAGGCAACTGTGTTTTGAGGCAGACAGCCTCATTTCTGAGAGGGCAGATCAGCCCAGGGCAGGAGGAAGGTCCTGGCAAAATGTAAACAGACAGTGCTGGACATCACCCTTACACTACATATTAGCTCTTCTGAATTCTCAAACGAAAGTTAAAAACCAGCATAATGGATTGTAGGAATTACAATTCAATGTAACAATTGACAGATATTAAGTCAACTCTGAGCGTCACAGCCAGGCCATCCAACCATCTGGATTTGACAGAAACATGTCTTGAAGCAGTGTGACCTTGTACTTAGTTCTTGCTTACACTTCATACATTGGTTCTAAAACTGTTTCCATTATTAGCTTCACTACAAGACATGACAAAGTAACCGTAAATGTCTAATTATATTTAATACAACATAGATTAAGTTTTCGTGTTCATTTTCAATTATGTATAAAGAGTTGCAGCATATTTGTACGAATTCCACATGGACTGTTAAGAGTGTAGCACCTTTATCTTCCCAAAAGCCACAAATTACACATACAGCCCTACTACTAATCAGCCAAATTAAAAGACAAAGGGTATAAAGCTCACCTATCAAAGGTACATTTTCAGAGGGAGGCATGATCTCTGCAACCATCAGCTGGAACACAGTCAGAGCAAGAAGAACTGTAACTCCCAGAGACACTTTTTCCCCAGAGTCTGCAGGGAGATAGAATCCCAGGGGAGCCAGGAAAGAGATCAAAATGCAAGGAAGCAACAAGTTAAATATGTAGAAAGAAGACTTCCTTTTCAAAATCAATGTGAAGGTCACATCTGGGTAAGGCTCAGAGCAGCAGCCATAAGTGATGACATTCTTAACTGCTGGCATACCATGAATCTCCCATTCCACATCTTCTACAAAGTCAGAGAGGTCACCACTATCAAGAGAATTGATGATGTCTACCTGATTACCATTATAGGTCCAGGACCCAAATGTAAGGTTGCACTGTTGGCTATCAAAAGGAAAATAAGATACATCCACTACACATGAGCTCTTTGTGATAGCAGGGGCATCCCAAGTGATTTTTCCATCATATCTCAACACAACATTAGTGTTCACAGGCTCTGAAAAGTCATCATCAGCTCTAAAAGACAGAAAAATGACAGTCAGGATTGACAGGCAACAACTTCAGGAGTGGGCTAGGGAAGAGGGGGCAAAGCGGATGACCCTCACTTCACACCATTAAAAGCATGCTTCTGAAATCATATTTCTGTTTCTCCTGAACTTCAGTACGAACTTGTTATCAACTATTTTTAACAGGTACTAATGCCTGTTAATGCCAAACATCAATGCTGCTAAATTTTGTTCTATTTGTTGACCACAGCGTCTTCAAACTTGACCTCAAACAGGATGCAGTAGGATAAGAATCCATCCATAGATGAAAATAATCTACTGGTCACTGCTGGCCTAGGAGAGCAGACAAGAAGTGCAGCCTTCATGTACCACCTTTTTGTGGACAAACTGCCAGAGCTCTTCAGCAACCTCAGCAGAAAGCACTTCAGCCTGCCAGGGTATTCAATTCCCAGTGCAGAGAAATAGAGAACAGCTTTGCTGTGTACCATAATAAACTACTAAACCTTGCCTATGGTTTTATTGCAAATAATTAAATGATCAGAAACAAATGTTAAGAAAACACACACACTCCTTGCGAAGGTCAGATGCAGTTACAGAAGTTCAGACCCAGTGGGCCAATTCCTCTCCCAACCCTCTACCTCCCTCCCTCCAACATATTCAGCTGATTTTCTCCAGCCACACTCACTTGTTATATAGGACAATATCTGGTCTCCAAACCAAATTACTTGGAATCCTGATTGAATCCAACCCATCATATTTATCTTTGTCCCATTTGAGGTATGCATCATACCAGCTTTGTCGAATCCATAAGTAAGCTGACAAAATTTGGTTCCTTTCATCCTGCGTAAAAATGTAGAAGTATTTCTAGCTGAAGGTGACAAAAATTACATCTTAGAAGCAGACAGCATTTGTTCTGTAGCTTTAAAGTAGTGCTCAAAACAGGCCAGAATACTGACAGGCCACAAGAATACTTCCCAGCCATATGCCCATACACTATACTGAGCTCATTTGTTGACTTTCATTTGCCCAGCCTTCTTCCCCCTGCATCCTCCATAGCTTTAATCACAGTTGTCTAAAGCTCCCAGTATCTTATGAATTTCCTTTTAAGAATTCAAGCAGCTGACAGATTCAGTTTAACAAGTTCTTAAAGCTTGGTGAGGCCTTGAAGTTGTAATCCAGAAGTCACAATAGTGATTTCCCATTCTCCTTTCAGACACATTTTCTTTTGCCTTAAAAGTGTATCTGGCTCAACCAAATGTATATAAAAGTTACTTAAGGCTAATATAGGTGTTTATGTAGGAATTAATTGCAACTTAGAGCATTTGCTCTTTTTATTTGAAACTCATCAAAAGTTGTCTGGAGGGTGTGACACCAACATCTAACTACAATGGAAGTCAGATAGGAACCTATAAAGTACTGGGAGAACCGGACCCTCCTGGGGAAGTATTACTGAAGTTGTCACAACAAAATGCAAGCTGCTTTTCCTACTCCAAGCAAAAGATTCACAGCTAGTACACCTCTTGCACATCTTTAGAAAACCTTTTACTCACCATGTCTTTAATTTGGGATAATGTGATCTGAAGAGTGACATTCAGCACTTTATCTGTGTCTTCCACTGGTCTTAGAGCATTTGAGTAGTCTTCAAAGAGTTCATGAAACAGCATGTGAGCATACTTTCCTTTGGCTGATTCTACAGCTAGATAACAGATTTGTTCAGTACATCAGATTAAGCACTGGGTAGTATGACAAGACACCTTCCTCCTACAGCTTTGAGTGGTATTCTCTACCTTAAAGTAGGAAAGTGGTATTTTCTATATTTGTCACTCATATGCTGTAGAATATCATTCAGTTCAGAAACAGAAGTATACCTGATGAAGCTACTTGATACCTGATGACAGCATTCACCTGTAGTAAATGAATAGCTAACTTTAGCTTTCACACTCAAAAAAAGCTGCGTACGGAGATTCCTGCCTTTTTGAGGGTAAATATCATTACCTTTATTTTACTGATGTCTTTCATAGGCATATTTTTACAGATTATATAGATTATTTTCTTAAGTCACACATCTGCCAAGCTAAAATTAGAACCAAAGTCTGAAGTCAAACTTACTCCCTGGCTAATGACATGTGATATCTCCCTAAATACAGCACTAATAGATTCATGCTACTTTCAGAAATATTTATGTATTTATTAGCTACCTGGAAAAACTTTGAGCTGCTTTTCTTCACAAATTGGCAATTTCACAATGTATAAATACATCCTTGCACTAACATCTTTTCTAAACCATGTATTTGGAGCTGCTTTTTGCTAGCCAGACTTGATCACTAAGAAAATTTCACTGAAACTTCAGGTTTTAAACACACCACTTGCACTGTTCCACAGGTTTGTACATCACAGTTTCTCTAGGCAGCCTCTGTATTTCCTTTACACAGATTCATGCACTTCTGCCAGCAAAAGGTGAGGACAGTAACACTCAAGACTTGCACAAACGCCAGCTGACACTACACAGTAAGCAAGTGCTTTGAAGTACATCACTCTGGTTACTCACAGTGACTTCCTGGACTAATCAGAGTTCAAAGCAAACCTTCCTGACTAAGAAGACATCTAAAAAGCTTCCCAAAAAGCATTTAAGTTCTGGCTGTACATGGTCATTCATTTTGTCTGTATCACCAGTGAGACAAAGTAAAACAAAACGCTGAAAGCCTTCTGGAGATCAACCATGCAAGACACATCAAGACATCTCCCTAGTTAAGTAAACCTCAATGCAACATTCAGCTATCAAGCAGTATTCTCACCTTGAAGTATCACTGTTGTGAACAGCAACCACAGAGACACATTAAAGGAGGACAGGCTATTTCTCTTCATTTTTGGTTAACAAATAAAACCGTTGTCCCAAGGACAAAAATGTTTATCACCATCTAAAACTAACAAAAAAAAAAATCAAATTGCGCAGCACAAAGATGCTGAGGCACTGAGGAGCTGCTAGGAGCAGCTCAGTCCTCCCTCAGCAGCTGCCAGGGTCCTACAGCGATGGATGGTCTCTGTCCCTGCCGCGGCTTGAGGCTCGGATGAGCCCTCCCTCTCTCCGTAACCTGAGCTGAGAGCCGCCTGTTCTCAAGCTAACGCTGAAGACGAAAACATATGGTTAGGATATCAGCAGGAAAATCGTATTCCATTGCAATTTTTAGTACTGTTTTGTCCACTTTATGAAGAACCCTGTTCCAGTTCTTTGTTGGGCCACATCTTCCCACCCATGTGTTGGAGCAATATCCAGCTCAAAACCAGTTGTGCAGAATTTGTGGACCCTCACAAAAAAAAGTTCCTGCCTTAGTGCTTTAATTGGTATAGTCACAGTGTACATCACACATCCAATATGTCACATGACAGAAAAAAAGCCCACAGCCTACACACTGCCATGCTGACAAAACAATGCTTCACCACATGGAAGAGGCGGCAGCTACACCAAAGTCGGACAATGCAGGCAACATTTGCAGTAGCCCTGTATCACTGTGTAAACAAGAACTTCCGCAAGTGGACAGCTCAGACCAGAATTCAGTACAGTAAATCAGAAGCAAAATTGGACTCCGCAGATAAAATGCCATTTCCCAATACAGTACAATTTTTCCCAGGTGAACTTGACAAGATACTAAGAATTACAGAGTTACTGGAGAGCTCCTGCATTTAGCCAAAAGACTTATAGGAGAGAGAGATGAATATGAAACAATAGCACACCTGGCCTCCTATCTACCCTAATCATTAAACCTTCATTAGCTCTGTCTATATTACTCATGTGGCCAAGTTAGTTTCCAATACTTCAGGAATCTTCTTACAAATTTCTCAGAGACAAGGGAAGATTATTTCCTTTCCATAATCCAATCCATCCTTCCTGATACACTGAAATGTATTTTGTCATTCTTTTAGAGCATGTAATGAAACAGTCACTAAAATAGACAGGTGAGAACATAGAATGAACTGCCAGCAAAAAGAACTGGTCCAGAGCAGCTCTGATCCACACAAAATATAAAAACCACTGTTGCTTCACTCTTGTGTAGTCTTTTGGCTAGAAGGAATCTGACCCCTCTGTACACAATTTCTATAAAGTAGCACTCCTGGCACTCACTGGCTATTGGCTGTGCTTTCGTGGTGTCTATAAATCAATGACATTTACAGCCAGGTTTAATAGGTAAGCAATAAAGAATTTCAGTCAAAGCACCTGTAATGAAATTCATCTCCATCACTTCATTTGCTGAATTGTCAAAGGAAGTAAAAAAGGAATTGTTTAAAAGTCAAAAGGTCAGAGCAGCCCATAGTCAGTATGTGATAACATACTTTTTCTGTGGGAGGAATGTGTATGCAGCTAGAGACAACAAAAATCAGAGACGGAAGATGAAAGATTTTTTGATACAGTCAGGTGAGTGCATTCTCAGAGGATACCTTTAGCCTGCAGTCCATTGCCATTATGTCAGCAAGTAGCTACTGCTTTGCTATAGTCATCAGAGTGACCTGGGATACTGCTTTAGGATTACTGCTGTAAGCACTACCGGAAGCAAGACTAACCTTGTTTTGCCACTGGCAAGAGACAACCCTGTGATCTGTTACACCATCACTGCCAAGCACTGTAGACTGATGCACATTAATATGTATTATCTCATGCAAATTAAAAAGCCTTACACCTTTCCTGTAATGAAATCTTCTTGAAAGGAAACTGCAGGCTCTCAAAAGACAAAAACAAGAAGCATGATTACATAAGTTATTTACTCAGTTCAATCTTATACACACATATATTCCATGTCATTCACTATAAACTTGCAGAGAGGGAGAGAGATCATAGCCTCAGTTATGATCTGTCATATTGCTAGTCACCAAATATTGGACAGGCAAACAGGAGCACACATACACAAGAACACATTTGTTGTTTAAGATGCTGCATTGATTACACAGTGTTTGTGAAAATAAACCTAAAACATTTTCAAAAGGCTTTTCAATGTTAAAGACAAGAAATATAATGATCTCAGTATGCCAGCCCATTTTGCTTCTTTGATTGTTCACCAGAAATCTGACCTGTAATTGTAATCAAAATATCCCTAATGCAGACATTTTGTGTAAAGAGCCAATATTAGTATTAATTGTTGTTCATTGATCTGAAAGATTCATCTACAGAGCCATATGTCCTCAGAATAGCTTTAAATTATGGCATAACGGATGGCAGTACTACTCACAGATCAAACATCCTAGTTAACATTTGAATGGAGCTTAAATTTATAGTTAAGCAGTTCTCTTTTTACAGTAATAAGTTCTGCTATGAAGCCAGAAATTAATATAAAGTATGACGCCGCTTACAAAGATAATTTAATAAGAGTCACGGGTGTTTGGAAGATAGAATCAAGCTATTAACCAATCCCAGATTCGTCCCCATCAAAATTCAAAGTTATCTTGTCAGAGTACATCTGCCAGCAGATGGCCCTATTAGCCAGCCTGCTGATGCACCCGGCTATTCAAGACGATTTTGTTTATCGCGCAAAAATCGTATTGCATTTTGATCTATTTCGATTAATTTCGCTGATTTTTTGCCTTACACTTGATATAAAACAAGTAGAGACAAGATGTTCTTTCAGAGAGAAGCTGATAAGCAGAATGAACAAAACCACCACGTGGCTGATCCGGCTCCTCTGGCTGCTTACCATACATGAGACCAGTAATGAGAGGGTTTCAGGGTGGGCAAATATAAATCATTGTCAACAACTGTATGATACAAAACCATATATAGAGCACAGGCGAATTCTTATGCTGAGGGCAATTAAGGCCCATGGCACAATATCTAATCCTGCTTCCAGGATTGTTTTAACATTTATTTGACCTCGTGAGAATGCATATGGTCTATTAATGGAGCAGAACACTGTTTCCATGCTTACATTCAGCAGGATGAAAGTGTACAATGCACTGGTGCACTGGGCTTCTATGATACTCACATGGCACATATAACTTTTTGTTGTCCTAGACAAGCATATGTACTGTCATTAATACCAAAAAATCTGAATTCAGTGTACTGCCATGTAAGGGAAGTTTGAATTCGCATGCACTTTAAGGGCAGACTGAAGGGGAGATGATAGGGAAGGGATCTCTTCTCTATTAATACTTCCAACTTCAGACATTTATCTCAGCCAAATTAAAAGCAAAGCAGGAAAGAAATGTAAATACACTTAAAATTTTGTTCTTTCAAATAAATCTGTCTTTCTGCCTGGAATAATCATTTGCTCCTATGGCTGAGGATTTGACTTGTACTTTGAGAATTTTTTCAATAGATTCCTATCCTTTTTCGCATAAAAAGCATTCAGGTTTCAAGCCTCTAACTGGAAAAGCTAGGCACTGTATTATCGCAGGCCTCAAGGCTGTCTGTACCATTTATAATCCATCCCTTCTTCAGAGAACAATAAAGAAGAACAGATTGGTTTCTAAGCACAGTTTGTAAGAAGTGTCTCACAGTCTGCTTCTACTTGCCTTCTTGCCAATTTTTTTTTCCCAAGAAGCTGTTATATTCACATTCTTCACAGCATTTGCTACAGAATATTATCTTGTGACGGGGTCAAGCAGCACACTAACTCTTCAGAGTCAGACTTCTCTCCTTAGACCAACTGAAGTCTTAACAGCATGGTAACAACCACCCTTCTTGCCAGTAGAATAGCCTCAATATGCCTGCTCTGGAGAAGAATACGGCACTTCATTTAGATGCAACATGCTTCTCTCCACCTCATTTTTTCTCACCCACCTACTGCCTCCTTTTTCCTTCTCTTAAAAAATCCCCTACCACCTGAAACCAGCATACTCATTCATATTTTCTTCCACGCTGTTGTACGCATAGAAGACAGGAAGCACATTAGGAAGCATTCACGATGTCGGGTAATGAGATAATGTAGAATGCTAGCCACATTTTCCAGAGATGGGAAATACTAACACGTTACATAGGTGAGTTTTTCTGAATATAAAGTTTATTTGGGTCCACTCACACAGGCAGCTCTGCTAACCACCTCCCAGCTCCTTCCCAGTAGAAAAACCTTTTGCCCTTAGTAACCTTGTATTATTAAATTGATAAAAGTCAGCATATTCAACCTTTTCACCACAATGCTTGCCAGCTGACTAGTACAGACAGTGCAGATACTAACTCAAACCTCAAATTTGACTCCTCCAAAATTCAAAGTGGGGTGGGAACATCCCTTTAAAACATTGAGAAAATTCATCATGAGCACAAGGGTATCCACAGAGGGTCTATCATCCTCTGAGAATGTAGGCTTTCCTAATCAGCTCACATCTACCTTGCAACACAGAAGATGGTATAGCTGAACTTCCGTGTTCTTGTCAGCGTTCCTCAGAGCTTAAGAGCTCTCTTCAAAGAGCCGAGACTAATGCTGTGCACTAACACAGTGCAGCTGGCTGAAAGGACAGGATGGCAAAAGATGATGAAGACTGAAAAAAGAAAAATGCAGACCATAATGTCTTAACCTAAACTTTAACTGTGTTTTAAGGATTTCACAGAACTCCAATTGCAAGATGAATGCTGAAACGGTATTCATACATGCTACTTCATACAATGTCGTATACAATTATTCTTGTAATACAAATCTCCTTGAAAAAAGAAAAGCAAACATTTACATTGCAAAATTTGGCATTATCCAATTGTTTCTGCTCCATCACAATCACAATATACGCAGGTGATTTCTCCATGTTCCCAGAATTTGGAGGAAGAAAACAAAAATACTGCTGTAAGTAGAGCAAAATACCCACCTTGGCAAAACACTTCAAGAGCAAGGTTTTTTTTTCCTAAACCAAATTAACTAGTTTCCCAAGCTCACAAATACCGCAGAGCTTCCCACTTTAAAAATATCAGAGCAACTGCATGGGGGAGGACACAAATTACACAATGCATTTATGCCTGAGCAAGCCTCCCTGTATGATAAGTCAGGCAGCAGTTACTCATCTCTTTGAAGGAAAAGAATTTTTCATAAATCATGGTTTTAGCTACTGAAGCATCTTTTGGTATGTGGGTACTGACAGTCTTTAGAATGTCCTAGCAAGAGCACAGCTACGTTATGCTCTGGACTGAGCAGGAAAAAAAATCTACTTCAGCAAAATATGGTAGCAAACCTGCAGTTTTATTCACTCGGCAACTATGCTTGTTCTGGCACAACAGAATCATTTAGTTCTTGGGGTAAAGCATCACCACCATGTCAGCAATGACAGCATCCCTTGTTTTAAGCATCTCTGAGCACGGTGGCTGCAGATCAGTTAAGGGAGGCAGTATTCATACCATAGGCTTTCATCTGCAAAATTTTAGAGCAGCTGCTCAACACCAAGATATTGGTTCCTTCTTTTCAACTCACAACAAATACACTGAAATGAAGGCTTAGTACTTCCAAGGAAAAACATTCAAGTCTTAATATAGGGAGTCACCACTGAAGAACATCCTTTTCTTTGGTTAGCTGGGCTGAAAAAACTTCTTTTGCCCACAAAGACAAAGGATTTGCCATCTAGAAGTGCTAGCCTACAACACTGAACTGAATCTTCCAGGCTCAGTAACTGCTGTTTTTTTCAGGTTCTGTGGAAGGTGGCTTGAAGTATAAAAGCTGTTAAGACAAAAAATGTGCTCTTACATTAAAATACTACTATAACCACATATTATACCTGGTTGGGTTGCGTGCTTTGGAAAACATTGGCTGCTCGCCTGCCAA
>JAOEHY010033044.1:70169-89290 GCA_025447955.1 Psilopsiagon aurifrons
GAAAACATTGGCTGCTCGCCTGCCAAGAATTGGTGGCAGGCAAGCAGCCAATGTTTTCCAAAGCATTTGTAAATGATGAAGTATCTTTGCAAATTGTTCCACTGCCTTTACCCTAAGGGTGGGCATTTCATTCTGAAACAGAACCAAGATGTTGGGGAAAAGGCAAGAGGGATTAATGCACAACTTATAGCTATGGCAGAACTATGAGAAGATAAACTATCCTACAACCATTCTACAGTTACAGCTTTTGGGAAGTTTATATAAAAGTGCAAAAGTCAATTCCTCAAACTAGTATAAAAGAGCTAGTATAAAAACACTGCTAGAACCTAGAACTTGGAACAATTTTATCATCAAATTTCATATTGTCTTTACCCCTGGGCTCTAACAAAAGCAGAATATTTCATTGCCATTTCAAAGAGCTACTCCTAATCCAACAGTATCAATGACTCAGGAATGGTCAGGTCTGGACTCTTGACAGGTATTTGGTGGGAAGCTATACATAAGGGAAAAAGCATGGGATTTGTGGTACATGTTGTTCTCTTTCCCTTTGCCAGTACTTGAAGGCAATGTAAGTAGCAAATAAGACACTGGTGTGGTTAAGCAACATGTTACAGTGAATACACAGCCAGCCTTACAGAATGAGATGGCAACATTATGATATCTCACTGGAGGAGATGTTTTAATGAGCCAGTAGCAATTGGTGCATTCTGCAATATAGCAATGCTTCTAGCTAAACTTGCATCACAACACAAAGCAGAATGTTCCTCACCTATCTCAATGAAAAGCATTGTTTTTTTCTTGAAATATCTTAAAATAAATGTACTTATAATGCCTACACAGCTTCCGAGTTCGCAACATTAGCAATTACAAACATCCTGATGGGGTGTGCCTTAAGAATATGAAATGAAACATCTTCAACAGAAATCCAGAGCAGGGTAAACAGAGCATGCTGCTATTATAGCTGCTACAGAATGTCAGAATTCTCCTTGCTATGGAGCAATCAAGTCTCTTCAATGTACACATAAACATCTTAACTGATATACATATCTTTAAGTAGAAGGAATAAGCCAAGGTGACAAAAAAGAAATTACACTTCTAGGTATCCAAGAGGTACTTGAAGGAGACATTTAAGTAACAAATCAATGGAACCCCTCAATCTTAAGTCTACTTTTGCAGGTGTTGGCTGCAAACAAGAAACACAGGTATGCTATATGTGCTTGCAGGTTTTCCCAAAGAATCTCCTCAGCACTTTTCATAGCACAAATAATTCTCTATTTCACCACTGAAAAGAAAACCCCAAGTGGTTTAAAGGCAAAATCCTATTTATTCTTAGCTTTTTGGATTTGAGCCTTTGCTATCAAAGACACTGGATGCTGCTTAGTCAGACTAGCAAGGGATGCTTTCATTCTATAAGCAAGAAGTACTCCTGGGTCCTGATGCAGAACCTGACAAGTATGTGATTTAGTTACCTACTTAATTTTCAGCTGATATGGAAAGAAGTCATTTCTTGCAAATTTCATCCATTTCAGGAGCACGCACTCTGAGGTACCGTTTCAACGGTGAAAGTTTTAGCTGTGTAAGGACATATGCTTTGTATGTGATTAATTAGTGCTGTAGTAATGAATGGGTAACATCATTGCTGTCATTCTAAAAAAAAATACATATTTGATATGAGCATCATGCATGCTTATATCAAATATCAGAGTAGCCAAAAGCATACCAAGCAGGTGTACAAAGAAAGTTTGCTGGTTTAAAAAATCTAATCACTTCCCATTTATTCTTGAAAATAGTTAATGAGTTAAATTTAACAATTATAAATTGTAGAAATTGTAAGCTTCTACATGAAGAACAATTCAGCAAATTCACCATCCTGTCTACATGGTACAGTGAATTCCCATAGCAGACCGTGATCAGTAATACAGGAGTAATTTAGCTCTTCCTGAAGTCAGTATGCTTAGCCTTTCACTTTAACATGATTAAAATGTGTGAAATAATTAACATTGAAGGAAAGAATTGTGAAGTAATTCCCCATTTTGCTTCTTAAATACCTTATATCCTCTTCTGCTTCTCTTCAGGATCATTCAAACAGCTAAAAAGAAAAACTCTGCAAATGTGAATTTGTTAAACAGGACTATTTTACGATCCTGAGCTGATAAGACACTAAACATCTAGCATTCAGAAGATAGGTTTTATTTACTTACCAACTGTCTCAGTTTAATTTGCCATGTAAAAGGTGACCTATAACTCTAACAAGAAATTACATATTCAGCACTGCATCTATAACCCTGTTATCAAAAAATATGCCAGCCAGCCTACCAAAACAGTGATTTTGAAAAAGCTGATTATCTCAGTGATGGCTATTCCTTAAAAACACATTTCTCTTCTTCCCAATGTTGGGATCAAAACTCAGTGAATTTGATAACTATAGTCAATTCTTCATCAATCCTTCCATCTGCTTTCAAGACTGTACTTCCAACTTAAATGTATACAAGACCAAAAGCTCTGGCTACAGCTACAAAATGCAGGTAGAAATAAGAACAAAGGTTATTCTCTCTTGCTTCATATATCACAGAAACATAGAAATTACAGATAAGACAGACACCCATTTTCCCAGTATTGTAGAGCAATCATCACAGCATTTATTTGCCAATTACCAGGTTCCCCAGAAGACAGACTTTAAGCATACCTCTAAGCTTAAAAAATGGCATACACATTACACAATACAGCTGTTCCTGTCTTACTAGAACATCCATTTACACTATAAAAAATATTTGCAAGGCTTTCCTGTCTCGCTATTTGGGAAGCAGTTTATTGTTGAAATCAATTAAAAAGCCCTAGCAAGAAGTTAAATGGCAAGGCACATCCACTGAGCTGGCTTTGTACCCAGTTCATTTTCATAGGTCTGCCACAATGGTGCGGCTACTTTGATCTACTTATATGAGGGCTAAAGATGGGGACATCACTCTTACTGCCACAGGTAAGACAGACTGAACCTGGGAAAAACTAATTTATTACCAATTAAAACAAACCAAAACCATGCCACATATAGGCAACACAGAGGTCTTTTCACAGAAAGGCAACAGACAGTACTAGAAGCTGGCATGCCTGGGTACAGCACAAACCAATAAGCAGGTACATCATACACAAGGACAGCAAAAATCCATCAAGGTTTCTGTAGATCACAAAGCAATTCCTTATGCAGGTATGTTCCAAGTCTCTGCTCAGCCTAACCAACAGCTGGTGGGCACTTCAGGATAAGCCGCTGAGCAGATGCTACATTTGTACCACCTTAGCCCTTGTTACACTCAGCTTTCATGCACGGAAGCACAAGTGACTGTATAAACAAGCGTTTCTAGTGAACAAAGCCACAAAATGAAAAAAGACAGCTTTTAGCTGAAATGCAGTTAGAGCAAAGATCTCAGATACGGTCATAGCCACAAAAGTCTTACTGCACTGTAGTCAATTCCCACAGTGAACAGAATGCCAACCTCACAGCAAAGAGCAGCAGATTGACACTGCCCTACATAGACAATGTTATTTTTTACTAATCAAAAGTCTCAGAAATAGCAGCTAATTATCCACATGGAGATCAAGCCAGCATTAAATTTCAGCTAGCTTCGACACTTCTGTGGTCCATAGCTTTGTTAGAAAAAGTGTATAGGCCAAAGCAAGATCCAAAGTCAGCCCTTTTAGCAACAATCATGGTCCAGGTTTGGATCAGCCAATAGGAATAAGGGTGATCAAAAGCTTGCTCACTGCAGTTGTCAGCTAGGGGACTGTGACTCAACTCTCTCCCCAGCCCAGCCATATGGTGAAAAATATATTCCACCACACGCTATAAAAATATTACAAATGCTGTAATTGCAAAATTGTAGAGAGCACTCGAACCATGGTACTGTATGATTGCGGTTCACAACTCCTCAATCTTAAAATGTAGCTTAAAATTCAGTAAAAAGAACAGGTTGAATTAGGAACAGTTATTATCACATCCTAAGGAAATCATTAAGTGAACCATGTGCTATTTTTTTTATCTAAAATGCTGATTAGGCTAATTATGCTCAGAGGGAATTTACCTAGAGGATTAAATGAAATATTTTTGGAGGCAGACTTTGCTGAATAGGAAGGCTACTATCCCCATTTAAACAGTACCAGATATCACTTTGAACATCATATGATTATCAATGTTTCAAAAAGCTTATCCTTTGCTGTCTGTTGTTGGGTTAATAATATAGCTTATATTTCTCTTTTGACCTTAGTGACATGTTAGTGTTAAAAAGTGTAAAGCTACACAAAAACATACTGCAATTTAATTACCACCCACTTTAGAGTTTCTCTTCAGAACCTGCTCATCATTCATTGCTCTCAAAGCCAATTTGTTCTGGGCAAAAAGCAACAATATTACTAGCAGGCAAAGACTGTTTTTAAAAAGGTAATATTTATTAATTCACATTATACAAGATAAAACCACCTGAAGACTTGTTCTGTCAAGGCAGAGACAAGGTCCATGCACAGCACAAGCAGACACTGTGAGTGAACTTCAGAGATGACCCCCCCTGTGAGGTAGAAAGTTTGTTACAGGTGTTAATGCCAAAAACTAGAAACCATGCAGTCAACTCTAGAGAAAGAAAGTAATTCATTAGCTTCAGTTTTCCTGCCCATCTCCAAGGCTATGGTCTGTTTAGGACCATACAGGGCCATCTTGCCAGGCGAGTTACATCTTCCCGCGGATACCCACAGCGTGCAGCAGTGACAGCAGTCCCTAGCCAGAAGGAATGCACACCATACTGCTCTGGGCACAGTCCCAGCAGCTGCAGGGCCCCTCGGAGAACAGTCAGGAAGTCCCTCCTTGTTACAGCTGTATTATCCAAGTGGATAAAGAGTGGCCCTTCCAGCTGTGAACGAACTATCATATAGTTCTGGACAGCCAGAACAGGGCACACCCATGGCTCTTCAGACAGCCCAAGGCTGATGACATGTCTCTCCTGACCCACAGAAGAGTTACGCAGATGAAATGCCACTCTCCTCTCCATCAGCTGGAGGTCACTCAGGTACAGTAGCTCAGGCTGCAGTACATCACGGTGCTTTGCAACCATCTCTCCTATTCGAAGTGCCCCAAAAAAAGCTACAGTAAATAATGCACGAAACAGTAAGCATTCATAATGAGTTACACATACAGACTCCAGAGCACCTAAGAGAGATCGCAACACCTCAATTGTTACAGGCAAGTATTTATCCCTCAGGATGCCTGCTCGACGTTTCAGTCCTATCACCATGAAACGTGTGATAGGATCTTCCAGAGGATCAGAGTTACCAGTCAATTTTGATAAATAAGCCAGTCCTGCCACATACACCAGTGCCTTTGAGGGTGAATAAAGAGATTCTGCAGTTAAAAATCCTCTAACTTGCTCATTTGGAATTGGCCAGGCCGCAGACATTCTCATGCTTCTCCTAAAGACAAGGAATTTCTTCAGTCCTTCAAGGCAGGCTTGCCAAAGCCTACCATCCACTGAACACTCCAACAATGACAAAGTCCTCAGAGGCCAAGGTCCCAACGAATGTTTCGGAGAGCAACTGAACTCCCTCCCTGCAAGAGAGGATCCACATTAGCACATGCTGACAACAAGCACAAGCATGCCATTTAAAGCAGCAATAAACACAGTGTTCCTTAGTGCAATATACCCCCTAGACTATGCTCTCCTTGTTTATCTGATTAAAAACAATTCACACAGCTACACCCAGAACTGAGATATTTTTCAAACTGGAAACTAAAAGCAACATACTAGGTCCACTCAGGCACTAGATCTGGTAACACTCTGGGAATGTATAACTTTGTAGAGTAGCAATGGAGAAAACAAGCATAACACAAGTTTAAAACCAAGACTTCCCAGTATGGCTTATGGAAATCAACTGCAAAGGGCACACATCACATTACCGCCAAAATGTGGCATGTTCCCCAGCCCGGGAAGGAGACTTCCTCGAAGCCTCCTTCTAAAAGCTTCAGCCCCACACAAGAACTGGAGTAAACCCAAGGAAAGGAAGCCTGGTGGAAATGCGGCCTCGGCCACCAGTCACTCCCTATCCAGAGACACAGGCCAGCCCAGGCTACAGGGGATGCGGCAGGCACTGAGCTGGCACCACTGCCGCACAGGCAGGCGACCCCACGCGCAGCACACACATACCGATCCCCGCACTGCCGCGGTCCCTGCGCTGCCGGGAGGGGCCTGGATGCACCACCGCCGCCGTCCTGCGTGCTGCTTCTTGGCTGCGACGCCAGAAGGGGTCTGCTTGCCCAGCAAGGGTCAGCTCCAGCCATTCCATGCCCGGCTCATGGGCCAGCAGCGCCAGCATCTCCCAGAAGGGCGCAGCAAGAGGCCCAGCCGGAGCGCCGTCGCTGTACGACATAGCAGAGGCTGACCGAGCACCAAACCACACCACACACAGCCACACGAGGACTACCACCACAACCGCCACCACGGGCCCTTTTATAGCCTCAGAGCAGCTCCAATGCCCTCCTCCAGCGGCAGCGCTGTCGCTGGCTGCCCGCCCGATGCGGTCCCTCCCGGCCAGCAGGAGCGGGGCGGGTGTGAAGCGGTGGCTAACGACGGGTGGAGCCGCGAGGAGCCCGGCCCGGCCCGCTAACTCAAAGGTTTGAAGCGTGGGTATTTGCTACATTGTCCCTTATCAGAGTCTGAAATACGGATAGAATCACTGATAAGAGTTAAAGAAGAGAGAAGTACTTGTGCTCCTCACCTATTGTTCTCCAAGATGTGGTTTTCTGCAGCTTCTGGTAGAACAGCTCAGGGCCGCTGATTGCTCTGAACTACTCATCCCTTGCTGTTAATTACAGACAGCATACTTAGATGCTTGCGCTCAGCTTAATGAGGTAGCCACCCTTCAGTGGCAGCTATCCCTAATGAAACCCAAGACAGAAAACAAAGTGAGCAGGCTTCACAGCCGACATCTTGAGCTTTTGGCTTGGTATTCCCCTGTGTGCCCTCATCTCTTTTAGGACGTCTTCATAGACCCTTGCTCTGGAAGGCAGCCAGGAGGGTGGCCCGGTACCCCCAGAACTCCTGGCCCCGACACTGGCCCTCTCACCTCTTGAACACAGTGGGGCAGGGACCCCAGTAACCTCTGTCCCCGGGAGACCCTCTCCCTTAAGCTTTGAGCATTACTGCTGCCCCTCATCCGGTCCTGTGCGTTTGTACCTCCGCAGGTTGTCTTGGTTCTGCAACCAACTGGCACAGAACAACACAACCAGAGCTGCAGAGGTTCAGTCACACGGCGGAGGTGCGCCCTCGGGCACACACTCTGTCACCTCTGACTCCCTCCTTAGGCCCCAGATGCGGCAAAATGAAGGCAGTAATGGGCCGATGAAATATCAGCCGCGGCGGCGGGGGGAGATGGGGACTGCGCCGCACCGTCCTTCAGGCACAGACTGCGCTCCGCCATTGCTTAGGAAGGAGGCGAGCGCACGGGGGACGTTGACTGGTCAGAAGTAAGGGCCGGGCTATAGAAGGGCAGCGCGGCCGAGGACTCGCTGCTTCGTGCTCCCTGCTGCGCCGGGGTCACTTTGTTGGCGATGCAGAGAGCTGGGATCGAGGCGCCCGCTGCCCCTTCGCCCTTCTGGGCACTGGTGGCACTGCTGCGGGGGGAGCCCGGCATGGGCTGGCTGCCGCGGGGGCTGGGTGGCCGCGCCGGGCAGCAAGGTCCCGCTGGAGTGGAGGCTGGGAGCCGGGAAGGAGCTGGTGAGTGTGGCCCGGGGGTCAGCCGGCTGTGTGGTGGGAGATACGATGGAGGCTTCCACGTGCTTCCGTGGGGTCTGGACCTAGTGCTGGAAAACTTCTGGGATCAATGTGCGCTGCGGGTCCATTGCTGGGTTGTGGTGGTTTTGTCACTTTCAACCCATTTTGCCTATTGATGGAGATGTGAGGTTGCAGAAATCTTGCAGTACTGTGCTGGATCTGTCATCAGGCTTGAGGTGTTGCTTTAAAGACAAAATTCACAGTGTTTTTTGAGAGCTTAATCCTTCTGTGCTCTGGCTGTTGGAAGCTGTGCAGGTGAAAGTCATAAGAATGTATGGGAAAGTTTTTATTCCAGAGGAGTTTAAGAATAGAATTGAAGCATGTTGAAGGGGGGGAAACTATTTTACCATCTATGAGGCCACCTTGTTTCTCAATTGCTAATGTGGTTTTCATTCAACAGATGAACTCAGCCAGGCTCATCAGAAGCATCCCTTGGGCCCTTGGCCCCTGGAAGCTCTGCTGTTACTGGAGGACTCAGGAGATAGCCACTTATGGCACATCTACTATAACGGCCTGAAGAATTTCCTTGCCTTCAAAGAAGGCATGGCTCTGTCTGCAGTCTGGCCAATTCCAGTGGATCAAGTGAAACAGTTCTTGGTCAACATGGAGTCTCAGGATCTGCCTCTGCCTCCTGAAAAAATAGTAATGTATATGGAAGAATTGTCCTTCATCTCCAGAATGGTCGATCATCCTGATCCTTTTCAAGATCCTTTTATCTGTCACAGGATATCAGGGTTGAAACACAGGACTGGCCCTTCAAACGATCAGTACTCTCCTGTGACTACTGAAGTGTTAAGATCTCTGCTGGGGACTCTGGAATCTTAGGAGTGTATATTGTTCTGTGCCATGTTTACTGTAGCTTTTTTTGGTGCAGTCCATATAGAAGAGATGGTGGCAAATCACCAACGTAGAGTGCAGCCAGAGCTCCTGTGTTTGAGTGACCTCCAGCTGACTGTGGGCAGTGCAAACCTTAGTTTGCATACATCCTATATGGGCCAACAGAGAAATTTGACCCGACTGAGATTCTCTATAGAGACGTGGGTATGTCCTGTTGAAGCTCTCCACGTCTATGTGTCAGTGCGGCCACAAGGAGAGGGCCCCCTCTTTGTGCACTTTGATGGTATGGCTGTGACAAAGAGGGAGTTCCTGTCTTCCACTGAGCTCTTGGGCTTGCTGGACTCCCTCCAAACCGGTATGGTGTGCTTTCCTTCCGGCTGGGGAACCTCGAGAGTGGCCTCTCATGGGTGTTCTGATGAAGCTGTTAATAGCAAGGTGGTGGTGAAGATCCTGAAAACGACATAGTTCCTTCTATCTGCTGGGCTTCCACAGTAAGGGGCATCTTCTGCAACGCAGAAATTGTGTATCTCATACCGACTGAACTTCAAGTGCTCTGTAAAGTTACAGAGGAGGGATGTAACTAGTACAAGGTGACTTTTCCCACCTGGAACGGTTTGAGAGTGGAGTGTCATGGTTTTAAAGCTGCTGTGGCTTGTGGGTTAGTGTGTATGTTACTCAGCATGTTTGTTCTGATTGTAGTTTGATTTTGTGTAATCTTCTATTAAACTGTTTTCTTTCAAAAATTTCTCTAGAATCTTTCTGTTACACCCTGCTCAAAGGCTACTCATCACCGGTGACAAGATAACTCAATACAAGTAAGAATCTTTTTTCACCATTTAGTATAATGAGAAGGAAAGCTAGCTGATAGTAATTGGGAGCCGTGAGTGTGGAGGGTATTTAGCTGCTACATGAGTGTGACGCTAGCAGGGAAATTGACCCTGTTGTCCTAATTGTGCTCTGTAGCAGCTGCATCAAACCTCAGGTGCTGCTGCTGCAGTCTGTCTCCTTACCTATAGAAGTTTTCCCCTTGACAATTCTTAGATTCTTCACTGATGCCTCTTCAAAGCATATATCTAACTCTGATACAGACCAAAAGTAGCCTTTAATTGAAATGTGGCTAACACATCAAAGATGACCCTGCTTGGTTCAAAGGATCCACAGTAGCAGAAAACATAGGAGATGGCTAGCACAATAACTCTCATTATGTAATTGGAGCATTCATTAAAGAATAACTAATAAGGATCATAAGTTTAAGTGCCACTTTTTGTAACAAGGGTGTGCAAAGTCGTGGCATGCCCTATAATGCATCACATCAGTGTGTTCAGGAGCTGCCTAGGTGACAACTAGGCATACAGAATATGGCCAGCATGGTACTGTGCTTCTCAATACCCAGTTTAATTTTCTAGATGATCTTTAGTTATAGAAAGCCCATGTTCTGCTCTCCATGCAGAGCACACTGCAAAGGCAGAGCTGTGATAGTAGACAGCAACCTGTTAATTCCCTAGCATGCAACACTTGGTAGTTCCCCTTCTACAGCTGTACTACAAGTTGTTGCAGAACTAGCACACTGTGATGCTGATGCTGAGCCCCAGCCTTGCTCCTGTTCACGAAGCTGTACGGCAGAGTAGCTAGCACTCTCTGTGATTTCAAGGTAAACAGTTCAGTTAAACACCCACATGGCAAGTGTGCCAAAGGGAGCAGAGGTCTTAGGATGGATGGTGAGAGAGAGAGAAGTTTGGCTTTCAGCCTTGGTTATGGAGGAGAGACAGGGAGAAGGCTTGCCTCTGGAGTGAGGGGAAAGACCCCCTGAGAATGTCAGGGGGTCCTGTGGGTAGCACATGTCTTCCTCAAGAGGAAAAAAGGGGGTTGTTACAGCAGGAGAAGCAGAATTATGTTTTGTGCATGTTGGAGGGATGGAACCAACTGCACAGGCCCATGTGTCAGTGTGCATGACTGCTCAGCCTTATGCTGTGTGATGACATGTGGAGCCCTGCGCTGCTCTTCAGCCTAGAACTCAGGGGCTGGCATGTGGCAATGCCAGGCTAGAGGGAAGTGGCTGGAGGACCTGTTTTACTGTCCCTTGTGCCACCAGAAAAACGCTAATATACATCAGAGAAGCGTAGCAGGCTGCTGTAACCAAGAGGGCATGGGGAAGAGCAACCATGAGGCTGATCTCAGGTGTGCAGTTGAAAGGTCATTCCATCCCTACCCAGCAGGCATGTTATAATCCAAGTTTGAACTGATAATCTTTTCATGGCTGTGGGAAGAGTGCTTTCAACTAAAAGGATGGTAAATGCTCTCATTTTACTGCTCCTTAATTTTCTGAGAAGGAAGGGGATGCTGGCCTGTCTCAGACAGAAAGCAGGGTATTCATGGTAGTAACAGTGATGGCTTCACACTAAGAATCTCAAAGACAGAAATGTGTCTCTTCTCCATATTCATGTAATTACAGTTCACCCAAAAGATGGGATGAGAGGGGATGTAGAGCTCACTGTAGCCAACGCAAAGTCAAGAAAACCTCTTTGAGTACCCCCAGCAATGATCTATGTGATGCCAAGCAAGCATGAGGAAGGAAAAAACCAAACACCACAAAAATCAGCTGAATGCCACTGATGGTTCCTCATCAGCTCTGTAAGCCATTCCAAATGGCGATGGTCACTTTTCTCCCAGCGGGGAAAAGAAGTCCTAAACAAATGCTCAAGTCTGTGCTGCCCCTACAGGTTGGCAAGTGTTTTCTCAACAGCCATACCTGCTTGCCGCAAGCCACCGCTGTCGGTTCTCTCTGTGTGCTAGTACACCTTGTTTGACTAAACCTGAAGCAAATATAGAAACAAACATAGATTAAAAATAATCAGATTATCTTTATCGTGTATATCTACAAAAAGCTGTACTAATCCAGCTGAGGTCAAGTGAGAAAATGGCATAGATTGGTTCTCCTGCCAAAAAGTTCTCATCCAATTGCATCCTAAAATCACCTCTGTGAAGTAGTCTTCCTGGGGCATTATCTTCCTGCAGTGCAGTCACCCATAGTTTTAATTGCTGTATATCCTGAGGCCAAGTTACTGCAGCAACAACTCCTGGATAACAAACCCAGGGACGGGAAAGGAAATGACATCAATGTAACTGATGTACTGATGTACTGTTAAAACTTCCAAGGAGCTTTCCCTGCCAGGTTGCCAAGCGTTATGCACATCACAGGCTCAAAAATCCTGTAATCCGTTGGGCACAGCAGCACTGAAATGCAGTCACTTTCTAATGAAGGGGAATCAACTGACAATTTAGAGAGATAAATTTAATCCTGCCTTACCCTGGTATTGTGATACTGGTAGATACTTGCTTCTTTCTTTTACGGGCTCAAACTGTAGTGGAGTGGGGCAAAATAACATTAAAACAGGATCCTCAAAAAGTCAAGGTAAACCAGTGTAAAACCTGGATGTAGCACACAAATTCCTTAGGCAGTATAAGCTACAATGTCTGGATTTGGAGAGCTCAGACCTCAAAATTATTAAAGCTTTTTGTTTTATTTATAAGACAATCTGATACTCTTTAGCCACAAATCCCAACAGTTTACATAGGCTGAACCCCAATGTCCAGTACAAGCCCCTCATTTAGATTTACTCAGCTCTTTACCTCCTGTCATGTTGCCCTCATTCCTTCAGAAACCCAAATTTACTGTAGGACTAGGTCAGGAACCATGTCTTACATCTCATCTTGGCTTTCAGGACAACACACTGTAGCATTCACTGCCTGGTTGCTTCATGGCACACTCCATCCTCTCACCTGCAGCTGCTAGGCAACATGACCTCTCACACCCTTACACTACAGGCATGTTGTACAGTTTGTTTACTACTAATGTTTGGAATGAAAGCCTTTAGAGGTTAAACAGCAAAAATCACAGAACATTCTACTGAAAATGTACTGTTGTTGTTATACCCCGTGTGCAATGTCTTAGGGTTAATACATTAACTTCCGCAAGTATGGGAAGAACAGAGATGATGTGTGCTGTCTGTGGAGCATCTTGTTCCTGTTGCAATATCTCCTCCAACTCTGAATACATGGATGTGGTCATCTTTCTGCGCATGAGGTCACATTAGTGTCAGGGTGTTTTCTGCTGGATTTTTTATTTTTAATAAAGATATTATTTATTCATTGGATATTTAAGTCTTCACCATCAGGTGTTCCCTGGTCTTGTCATGCCTGGACATGAGATGTTCACCAAAGGCTTGCTCTTCCACAGACATTTCTGGCCCTCACCACATAGTTCATAAAGTGGGTTCTGCAAGTGCTGGAACTGCACCCTATTGGCTTACTTGGGCAGCTTCACAAAAGCTCATTTACTGCAAGTCAAAATGCTAACAGTGTTTAGGAGAAACATCCACAATGTCCTGAGAGCTGCCCTGCACTGCGTGGGGCTCACAATAAGCAGCAGTGTGGGCTGCTTAGGTTACTGTAGCTCCTATGTCGAAGCCGACGCCACCCTTCTGCATCAAGCTTGCTCAGCCCTCAGAGCCATCATTTAGCAAGTGATCACTCAGCAACGGGTGCTAATTGCAGTCACCCATACAGACACCTGAAGGGAACTATTCTATGATTCCATGATTCATGATTCCATGATTCCATGTAAATGTGCCAGATACAGGCAGCTTGCCAAAGCTGTCCAGATCTTTGACATGTAAGTGTGCCCCAGCTTGGCAAGCCTCCATTTTGTTGGAGGAGAAATGCTGACTAGTGGAGCACAAGCAGTGAATCGTGCACAGTGGCTGTCTACGAAAGGAGGAAGAGGCACAAAATGTTTAACTACTTGTCCAATCAAACATTACAGGCTGCCCCTCTCTGAGAGCTGCACTTCCCTAGGCAAGGGTTTGCATGTTCCTGCTCTCTGGCTGTGACTTGCCCTGGGCTTTTGTCATGCAAACCACGTGTCGAATGGGACAAAAGCCACCGACTGCTGCTCCTCCGTAAGCACCACAAAGACTGCAGAAACACAAGGTCACCGCTGTGGCCAAGTATGTAGTACTGCTTTTTGGGGCACAGAGGGTCCAGGCCACCCCAGGACAGTGCTGCAGCTACTCTGCTGCTGGATGACCAGGGTGGGAGCAGACCCAGCACACACAGTCCTCTCCACAGTGCTCGGGGAAGGGCTGCTCACCCCATCGCACTGGTGTGGGCCGGTTGGATCACATCTCATCTCTCCATGCCAGAACCAGCAGCTCCACAGCCAGTGCTTTGCAGTATAAATTGAAAAGCTGTAGTGTTGTTACTTCTTTTTCCCAATTTTTTTCCAGGCAATAGGAGAAATGCACCTCCCAGTGAGCTGCCCATTTTGTGAAATGCCTGCCCCCGCCCCTCTCTTTGTCATGCACCTGGTGAAACGGCACAGTAAGCTGCCTTCAGTTCAAACCCTTGTGCTGATCATCACCCCCTGACCCACTGCTCTAGGGCTGGAAGTCTCATGTGGGGCTTTTCTTCGTACAGCCTGGGTGAGCACAGCCTTTCTGGCAGGTGTTTCCGGCGCAGAAAGAAAACAGGTCCCTGTGGTTAAGCCATGTAGTTTGCTTTAGCTCCCTCGCCAATCAGCTCCGAGTACAAGCGGCTCCCCCACCTTATCTGAGCCCTTGAGATAAAACTCCAGAACCAGGACAGTGTTTTAACACCCAGCACCAACCTCAGTTCTTAATGTTACCCGGAGGGGGTAACCCAGAACCCTTTACTTGGCTTTCTCTGCCAGTGCCTGCAAAAGCTGGGCTAGGGCAACGGTGTGGCTGATGCTGCCAGCAGCTCTCGTGCCCAGGAGAAGCTTCCCAGCTTTCCCTGGCCTCTGCACAGCTCTCCTCCCCTTCACAGCACTGCACCAGCTACTGAGAAGGAGAAAAATGACTGCTACTGCTGAATCCATGATACGCACGCATCCTCATCACTGGGAGTTGGGGAGCAAGTCCCAAGTGCGCATCGTCACAACCTGAATGGAAGTGTGGCTACCTGCCTCCTTTCTTCCACGGAGACAGAGGAAAAGTAAAGCTCTGAAGGCTCCTGAAGGAAAATTAAGCGGCAAAATTAAGCTGAAAAATCCAGTATTAGAATACATGGTAATACTGCCATGGCGAGAGCACAACTAAGCCCAGTGTGAGTGCAGGAAGCAAAGAAAGGCTTCCTGGGTCAAAGATTTGGGGGCATGCCTATCTCTACACCTCCAACCATACACTAAGCACTGAAGCAAGTTCAGCTTTTTTTTTTTTCTTCCACAAAATTTCCTCACCTGGCCCTGCAGAAGCAAGCCGTAATCTTTTTTTCTCGTTCTTCTTTTTGTGTCTACAGAAACTTGAAGAGAGGCTTTAGGTGCCTACTAACTCCAATTGGGATGTTGGCATCTGAGTTGGAGATGACACCTTGACCACTCCATCTCCTGTTTCTGCCAATGGTCCTTTCCCCAGTTCTCCAGGCAGACCTGGTGTGCTGCCTTTGAGTCAGCCTGAGGTGGCCAAAACCACAGGGAAGACTGCAGGCATACAAGTTTGTGGCCATAAGGTTTCTCAGCCACTTCATTTTCCTACTATGTATGCACAGAAGCAGCTTTGTTTTGACAGAGCCCTCACACCTCTCCTCACCCACCATCCAGAAAATGGGTGTTCCTCTGTCTAAGAGCATCGGCACTTGAAGGAATTAATTGATGGTGCAATTTACAGCATGTCATTTATTCCTTGGTAACTACCCATGAATACACACACCCACTCAGCAAAACACAAGCTAAAGAGGTGTAAATGACTTCACATTCAGGCTTCATCAAAGAGCAAGAGCATTCACCCAGAGGTATCTTAATCAGGCAGCTTACTCCACAGTAAGCTTTGCCTTACTTCTAGCTCATTCCAGTCCAGAGTGCTTCTCTTTGTTTCAGGTAATTAGCTCCTTGGCAAGGGAGTCCAGTAGTTAGAGCCCTGTGATTGTTATTAGTTGCTTCTCGGTATGGCTAACAAAGGTGTCCAAATTAATACAATTCTTAACTGCATACTGGACATACTTTGCAATTAAAAGTATTCCCAAATCATAGCAGTGGCACAGTGATCTACAGATGCGCACAGTAAGGGAGAGGGAGATTTGTCTGGTACTTGAGAGCTTCTCCTTCTTATTACATTGTTCTAAAAAAACACGGGAGTGTGCCCCAATCCCACCAAATGCTTTATATAACAAACATTGACAAGCGACAGGCAGCAGATGCCTCCTTATTTCACTGCGGTCTCCTTCAACTGTTTCTTATGTGTGTGGACCTCAGAGGATAAGCCACAGTCCTTTCTGCATGCACCCCTTTATTCCTTCATGAAGGGGATGAAGAGAGTGGGTGGGAGAGCTCAGCTCATCCCTGAAGGCATTGACTGAATTATTGCTTGAACTGTGGGTTCGACTCCCGCTGAAGCAGCCTCAGCTCTCCTCCTCCAGAACCTCAAGTCAAATTACCAAGTGCTACGCCAGGTGGAAGGAATAACATTTAATCGTGATAACTGAGCTGGCATACACTTCTGTGAGGAGACCACATCAAAAAGTGAAACTGCAGTCTCATGCGGTCCTTTGCAGAGAAGATGAGTCAGAGCCTCTCTCTTTCCGTGCTGCAGCTCACTAAACCTGTGCCGAGTTTAATAATTTCCATTCCCTTCAAGAGAGAGGGCCACATTTGTGCTGAGTGATCTCCCCAGGACTCTGCACCATTCAGTGAAACATTTTAAGGTCTAAACACTAGTGTGTAATCTATGGACCATATCTCATTTTAATTGTTAGATCTGACACACATCTGCTTTGGCAGACAACCTCATGGCTAAAAATCCAAGGACAGAATCGATGCAAATCACATCCTTTTTGCTGTTAGTCCTGTTAAAATGAACTCTGTATTCCCCTCTGGATTTAATCCAGCTGCAGAGTTGATGAGGAGTGTGTAATGACTGAGGATAGCTGCAGAGGGAGGGCTTCACCCATTGCTTTAGCATCAGGCCATGCATTCACATTGAACATCCCTCACACCCTATCAGTGTCCAACTCTGTCTCAGCAAATGCTGAGACGCATTAGCTTGTAACAGCTGACTTTATACCCTGTCCGAGGAGAAACCTCAAAAGTGGCTGCCATGAAATCAAATGCCTCAGATCCACAGCGTAGAGTAAGTCTGTCTTGATCTTGATGCAGAGGTTGAACCCCAAACATTTAGGTCTGTAAGGCTACCTTTATCTCTAATTCCTCTGTGTTTTATTTGATTCTACACCAAATATAGATGTTCATACCTTCATGCTTCTTTGCTGCACAAAGTCGTTCCTGGAAGTTTCTACTTCTGCCTCTGGTGTGACAGATGGGGGGAAAAAACACCTTTAAAGTGCAATTAACTTCAGAAAGAGAAACAATTGCTGTGACAAGTGCCTCTATCCCTCTCAATGGTGTTGTAATATAGAATAAGGTTTAAACACAAGTAAAAATCTGGTTTGGTACATCTCTGCCCACGGTTTCAATAGCAGCATCTCAAGCGTGCATGATGTAGCTGAGTATGCTGTTTGTTTGGAAAGCTTTTTCCATAGGAATCAGACTAACCACAGAAATAAGGTGATCACTCTAGTCACCTGAATTCCTAAGCAAACATGGATTATGTGATTGCTCTCTGCTCGTCTCTTTTCTCTCCAACAACTTGTTCATGCATTGGCAAATTTCAATTAAATTCAATGGGAAACCAAAAACCTCTGAGATACTCAGTTCTTAAAAGTGTCATGGGAATATGCAAACAATTGATGTGAAAATGCTGTGATCTGAGCTGAACTCATTCACCTCTGAGGCACAGATCCCTGGGAAAGACAGCTTCACTCCTTTTGCTGCCCCGAGCAGGCACCACAGCTGGTGATAGCTGTGTCAGGAAGCCAGTAACAGAAAAAGCGCAGAAGCTGTACTAACTGTGGTCTGTGCATGGGTATCCAAGGCAAGGGCGGAATCAATCTCCACATCTTCAGCTGTCAGAGTATGTGTCCTGGGATCAGCAGGAGCAGTCATTTTTTCTCCTTCTTAGTAGCTGGTGCAGTGCTGTGTTTTTGACTTTCAGCCTGGGAACAGTGCTGATAACACCGATGGTTTTAGATACTGCTCAGTAATGTTTAATCTGACCAAGGACTTTCTGAGTCTCATGCTCTGCCAGGGAGGAGGGGAAGTTGCAAGGAAGCAGAGGCAGGACACCTGACCCAAACTGACCAAAGCGGTATGCCACATCACGGCATTATCATTATTATTATTGGTGGTAGCAGCAGTGGTTTGTGTTATACCTTAGTTACCGGACTGCTTTTATCTCAACCTGTGGGAGTTACATTCTTTCGATTCTTCCCCCAACATCCCTCAGGGAGCGGAGGAGTGAGAAAGCAGCTGTGTGGTTCTGAGTTATGGCTGGGCTTAAACCACGACAGTTCTTTTTGTGCCCAACGCGGGGCTTAAAGGGATGAAGTAATGACAGATCTGGCCAGAGTGTGTCTAATCGTATTTGTGATAAGCATTCATTGTTTCAGACTCATAGTCACTAGTCACAATGCTGATTTATTGGCTCTCAAAGTTGTTGCTCTTCATCTCACAGTTTCAGCATGTCGTACATTACTTACAGATGGTATTTGCTGTGTTAGTGTTTATCGGCTGGGGGCCTTGGGCTGAGGTTCTTGTCTCATTGTACTTTATCGTAATGACTTGTAATACAGTAGAATCATTGATCATGAAACTGATCTGGCTTGTGTTCCCAGTGTGGTCACCACCTCCATACTTCGGGAGGTATATAATAGAAGTGTTTAGCAATTACACATCTTTTTTCCCCTCCTCGGGTGGTCAACCCCTGAAGGAGACATTCCCACACACCTTAGTGACAAGTACAGCAGCATCATTTGAGAGTTCTGAAGGTTTTAAATGGCCTTTGGTACCCTTGATCCCTGCTGATTGTGATGGGGATCACCATGTTGGCACACGTACAGAGTGTGTTTAACCCACCACCGTTTCATCTGATCTCGAGAGTTAAGAGGAGTCATGTTTGGGTCTTGTCTAGGATTACATGACGATACAGGAGGACCAAGAGATTTTCTCAAAGGCTGGACAGTCATGAATGGCAGGGTGTGTGGGACAGTACGGGCGAGTATCTAGTCCACTGGGCCCCTCCAGTGCTTTGGAAGCATCAGAGATGGAAGGCAGCTCTATGGAGGCCCCAGTAACAAGCTGCAGAAACTGCTGGAGGGGAGGGTGAATTATTTTTGGCCCAGTGGGCCCATGACATTTCAGGCCATCAAGGCAGAGATGCAACATACAGATGGACTCATGATTGAGGGTTAGACTTAGCAATGGACACTTGCCCAGGTTATTCATGACTGTGAAACATGAGCTGCAACTAAGCAAGCTGAACAGTTAAAGCCTCTGTGGTATGGAGGACGATGGCTGAAGTACAAATATGGGGAGGCCTGGCAGATTGATTATATCACACTCCCACCAACCCG
>JAOEHY010033045.1:0-25109 GCA_025447955.1 Psilopsiagon aurifrons
TGGCAGAGCATGAGGCTCCGAAAGTCCTTGGCCAGACCAAACATCACTAAACCATAACTAAAAACACTGGTGTTATCAGCGCTGTTCCCAGGCTACAAGTCAAAAACACAGCGCTGCACCAGCTACCAAGAAGTGGAAAAATGACTGCTAATGCTGAACCCAGGACAGATTCTATGCTGACTACCACCATGTGGGCACGATAGGAGCTTCCCAGGAAGTTTTCATCATCCTTTATCAGGTCTTTTTCAGGGTTTTGCTGGGGTGGGTGCACCTGCTACACAAATCTCACCCCATGTCACACACACTTCATAGAAAAAATGTCTGTAGTAAAGCAAGTTGCTAGGAGCAAAAGAAAGATTTTAGTAAACTGCTAAGGTGGAGTGCCAGTCTGTCTCCTCACAGTGACACAGACATTCCTTCTCTGCTTTGTCAAAGCTTGACATACATTATTATACCAGACACTTATACCAGGGAACTCAGCACAGGGTACCATATGACATGCACCCAGAGGTGACTGGTTAATATAATTTCCTTCATTTTCAGTCAAGACATATTCAGTTTAATTTAGATTGCTGTTCCTTCTCTGCCACTGGGGCTTGTATCAAGCTTATACAGGGGATGCAGCAAGCTTTATTAGCATAGATATTAAAATTGCTCATTAAAAGTGATATGATCAGAGGAGGCAATCCAGCACTTCCTCTGTGGCACCAGGTAAAGCTGTGCTGAACTTGATCTGAAACTACATTTCTGCATCTAAAGATATAATAGCTACAATCTACCAGCATCACCACAGAATAGTGACTTAAATTCATTATACGTATTTGTGTTGATACTTTTACCTGTAGAGCTATTACATGTGGAACAATAGCTGCCTATGTATTTCTGATACTTGCCTGTATTTTTTGTTACTGAAAGAGAAAGTTGCCTTCCTTATTCACTGCAAATATCCTTGCCTTGTGAAAGAAATCATGTTGTCAATGTGTACCATTTCAACAGCAAGACATCCCAGTCAAGATTGGGAACGTATTAACTTGATATTTTACCAGCATTAAATGAAAATAGTGTGAGGCAGTTATGCTCTTCAAAAACCTACCATTTCATTAAACAAAACAGATAAATAGGTAGGAGAGGAACAGAGAATCAAGGAAGTGAGGTGCTGGAAGTTACAAAACGAAGAAAAACCCAAGTAAAAAAAGTCTCCAGGTCATCTAGTTCCCCGTCACTATGCAGTGATGTCCTCGTTCACCCTGAAATAGAAAATTGGCTTCTGCTTGCTGCACTTAATGCCAATCAAACCACCATTCTCCAGCTGTTGCTTCTTTGTGTGGCAAGAATGAACATGCTTCTCCCATATCTGACAAAAGGGGAGTTTGAGAACCCCCTTGGTTAATGTACATGAAATCCAATGATATGGCACAATTTATACATGCATATTTTATTGTACCTTCTAATAGCTGGGGACAATATTTGTGGAGGCTTCTGAAGAGTGCTTGGAACCAATGATCTGAGTCACAGAAACACTACCCAGAAGGTTAATAGTTGCTAGCTGTAATAGGTTGTCCACTTTTCATGCTAAAAGAATAACACTTGAAAGGTTTTTTTGGGTGAGCTGCCTTCCTTACAAAACTGTATTTAAAGTCTAAGTTTATGTTCCTGAAAGACTCTCCAAATTAAACCCTATTTTATGGTGTTGCACTCAATAACTTGATTACGAGCAAAAAGGAAGCACATTTTCTATATGTATGCATATAAAGCCAAGAATTTATTGCTACTATAATTGCAGTCTTAAAAGGCTAATTATTATTAGTCTAGATCTTATTGTTATAAAAAAAATAAATTGTGCAGCTAGAATATTTTATACAGTAAAAGTCTCTGTAATGATACAGTTAAACTTGTCATATGCACACATCTTGTTTTCTGCTTCTTTCCTGTAACTGTATTCACCCTTCCCCTGCTCTGAGTCTCTACAATTCCTTACTTTCTGTGCAGTGTTTCAGGGAATTAGAATATGTTGTAAATACAAATGGAAAAGGAAGAGTTGAGAAGGTAATCAGATTTACAGGCAGGGAATGGCTGTACAATTCTTAGATATATGTATATGCATATGCATATGCATATGCATATGCATAGGTATATGTACATGTATATGTATATGTATATGTATATGTATATGTATATGTATATGTATATGTATATGTATATGTATATGTATATGTATTCTTTTTAGGTATTCCTGTGGGCCTAGTTGCATTAGCTAAACCTATGGTTTTCTTCTCTTGCAAAAGTGACAAGCAGACAAACAATCTAACGCAGTGAAACCTCACAAATAGTTCTCATTCCTTTTGATAGGAAGAAGGATAAGCACATTTTAAGTCCTCTAGAGCTTGGCCATCTTCCTTTCCAAGCTGAACATCTGACTGGGTTCAGGTAGCTAGTAACCTGATAAAAACTTGCAGAGCTTTTCATTATCAGCAGTAGACTGACAACACTGATGCTTTGTAGTAGTCTTTATCATGGCAATTATCTACAAAGTAATCTAACTGAGAAAACAATCATACATTTTAAACCTTGAACCACAAGAGCATCCTCTGCTGTGCTCCCCAGAGTTCCTGTGGAACTCAAAAGTGCTTCTGATGAAAGCCTCCATTCCTTAACTTCAGCAAGATTCCTATTAGCCACATTAGACATCATGGAGAAACCTACTTCAGCCCCCATTCATTAAACTTAGCATTTTCTCCATCAAGGGATGTAATCAATTTTCTTGATGTCTGAAACTAGCCTTGTAGTGTCTGAGAGTTACCTTGGGTAATGCCAGAGGAATTTACATAATTTTAAATATCTGGGCATTTGAGCCATAATGTGCAGATAATTGAGCACAAATATTAGTACAGTTCATTATTTTAGGGAGGTAATCTGTGCATATGGTTGCAATGGTAGAGGAGATATATTTTCCTACCTGTTTAAGTATATAACAAAAGCCTCCTTAAAAATGGCATAAGTATTTTTAAGATTTCTTTATCCCAGTAAATGGTGCTAACAATATTACCTAATAATTCTTTTCTCCTAGGGGCAAACAGCTTATCTGCCCACACCAGATGAATTGTTTCCAAGTCCTTTTCCAAGTGTGAATCTAGAAATTCAAGGTGATAGCTCTGGACACAGTTAGAAACTTGTTTTCTCCCTCCTGCTCTGCAGTTTCCTTGGAAATCAATGCATTGGCAGATACTCCTTCGGTCAGGCAGCAGGTTCTGCCCTTGCTTGTTCCTGCTGGATATTTAATTCTCCTGTCAGAGCAATTGAATGTGCTCTTGTTCCTTTTTCCTTCATGATGGAAGGGAGTCAGCTTGCCAAATTCACTTCCTTCTTTCATCAGTCATCTGACTTTCTAATTTTTGTTGTCAGACATGTAAGAGGAATGGAGAGCTCAATCCTGTGAGACTAAACAAGTCCTCTTTTTCTCTGCACTCTGATAGATGTCCCAAGTCCTTGAGAAGTGTATGTACATGCCTGTGTGTGTGTGTGTGTGTGTGTGTGTGTGTGTGTGTGTGTGTGTTTGTTTTCCCTAATGAATTCAAGGTTATGGCTAGGTCACTTAGAAGTACATGTTAGCAGATACATACTTGGTTCTTCCTCCCCGGAGCTTTGTGCAGCAAAATATATGCACCGTGATTCCACCAGTCATAATTTGCTCTCTATTCTGCTGCAGCAATTTCCACAAGCTGTGCCTTCCTACTTTTTCGGCTAGGACTTCTGTTTTAACAGTGATCCCTTTGGTTCTAGTTTAGCA
Source organism: Psilopsiagon aurifrons (assembly GCA_025447955.1). NCBI lineage: Eukaryota > Metazoa > Chordata > Aves > Psittaciformes > Psittacidae > Psilopsiagon > Psilopsiagon aurifrons. Next base: position 3,788 of record JAOEHY010033045.1, read on the forward strand.
GCTTACTATATGCATTAAATCTGTATTATTAGGGACTTCTAGAAGGTCTGCTATACATCCCTTCTTGATATTTTTTTTCTTCCAAATTCAATAACCAAACAGAAGGAGTTGTTCTAAGCAGTCTAACAGGACACTGTAGTCACTGAACATGCGGATATATTATTTTTAAAAGTAGCTCACAGATCATTTTAAACATTAATCACTGAAAGAGTTATTAATTGAATATTCTTCTATAAATGATAGAGTTTACTAACGAGTGCCAAAAATTATAGTCTGATGAAACCCAGAATGATATGGATGTTGAATAATGAATATGCTGTATAAAATTCAATCAGTTCTAGGCAGCAATGACTTTGAAGTATGAGAGAGAACTAATGTCTCTCTCCCATGAGATTCCTGTTTAGAGACGATGGGTTCCTGATTCATAATACTGCTATGCAGCATTTGGGCAAAGAAACTGGCTAAAACTCAACAGCTGAAAATGAGTAATTCTCAACTTTTTGCTGATGCTAGTGCTACATTCAAAATACCAAATCAGCTAATAAAGATTATACTTCAAGTTATGGGTGATAGGAGAGAAATAAAGAGGGAAAAAAAAGATTTCTTCCAGTGTAAGAAAAGCCATATCATCACGGTATATTTCAAATTCTGCAGATTAGAGTATCTCTCCAGTCAGCATTATACTGAAGTCATTTGAGTATCCACAACTACTTTCTTCCAGGTGCTTTTAGTGGTAAATTCATACATTTTCTCTGATGTGTTAAATAATATTTCTATAGATTTCCTCCATAAAAAAAAAAAACAGAAAATGTGGTTTCCCTTAATAATTGCAGTGTATCTTTGAAGAAGGTATCTCTGAAAGCTACAAATCAGGCACACATTAGTGTTCCTGAGTCTGACTCTGCCTATAGTTCTCATATTGCAGATTTGGAGTTCATCCACCACCCTGGTCACCAGAAAACTCAGGTAATAATCTCAGCTAAATTTAGAAGTGAAGGAATCTAGGATAAATGAAGGATTCAGATGCTTCAAATATGAGTATGGTACTACCCTGCCAGTAATGGTCATTCATAGTCAGGTCCATGTTGGTATATATTAAATGATTATTGTTCTTTTTTTGAAAAGTAGAAAATCATATTTTTAAGGTTTGGGGTTTTTTTTTGGTTTAGGTTTGGGTTTTGGGTTTTTTTTGTTTTGTTTTGTTTTGTTTTGTTTGTGTGTGTTTTGTCTTTTTTCTTTTGGTTTGGTTTAGGTTTTGTTTTCCTAGATATCCTGATTTACAATAATATTTGTGTATTTTTATGAGATTTCAAATACTCTAACATGTCTGGCACTCTTAAATCTCTCAGGAGAGGCACAGGCTCTGGGTCTTGATTGAGAAAGTTTCTACAGAGCCTTTAACTCCACACTTCCATGCAGAGAGCATTCAAAATGCCAAGTTAGGTGCTGGGACACCTCTTGTGCCATACATTCAATTCCAAATGGTTCAAATGGAGTTTCCCTAGGTTTTATGCTATACTGGGGAAAAAAAATCGAACTAAAAGAAAAATAAAAGTAACTGTGAAACCTGAAATAAGATGACTATAATTTTGCAGCCTATATCTGGTTGAGTAAACCTCCAAGAGAGGAGAAAAGGGGAAAACAGAAAAAAATCAGTTCTTGTCAGTTTTGAGTCACTATCTGTTACTTGCTGACAAAGCCTCGAGTAATGCATCCAGTTAGGGACATTATGGTTTCTGTAAAATATAAACACCTTATAAAGAAAGTGAAGGAGAATACTGTTTCCTGACTTTGAGTAAACTGACTTCACTTTTTGGGGACTTTTTAACACTTAGTAAGAGCTCACAAACACTGAGAAATGTGATGCTGCACAAAGAATTAAAAGAAAAAAACATCCCAAACATTTTATTAATGCTGCTCATACTTTCATGACTTTAATATTTCTTAGAGACAGCATGAGATGCTTACCCTCAGGCCAGAGCCCTGTAACACTGATCTAGGCAAGTGGTGCTGACCAAAACCAAAAGATGAGCATAGAATAGCCCCAGCAACAGGGCTCTCACAGCCCATTCCCACCCAACTCCCTCCCAGCCATCAGGCACCGGTCTTTTGGCAGTGATGGCCTACTTCCTGCAGCAAACACCTGGCTATGAGTAACTACTGAGGATGAGAAGTTGATGTTTTTGCTTGCTTGTTATTGTTCCCTTGTGTGGTATGTTTTCTAACCTCTGGTATGTTATGATTTAAACCTTGCAGATGGTCTACATAATTCTCCAAACCAGCATTTACTTACAATCTCAATAGTGGCCTGTGCTGGAAAATTTCTGTAAAGGTCACTGTGATGAGCGCTGTAGAGTTGCTACAGCATTATGTGCAAGCAAGATAATAGAGTCCATGTTTATCTCGCTGAAAAACTTAAGTGTTTGAACAGCTGCAGTACTTTGTTCAGTCACCAGTGTTGAAGCTTTACATAAGTCTTATTGAATCAAAGACATACTGACAGATATTTGTATTTTTGATTAATAGACAAAAGGAGGGATAACTGGAATGGAAATGATGCTGACACACACTGTAAGCTTCCTGGATGGCACCCCTCATGGGTATAATGACAAGCCACCAACGTATAGAAATATAGATGTGATCAATAAAGAAAAATTAATAGTATTAGAACTACATAGTGAAACACATACTATTTCTCATTGAAAACTAATTTTAGGTTATGTGAAAATTCAATATATATATCTTGGACCATAGAAGGAAAGACAAAGAATGACAAAGAAACAAAAATCCAAAGACAAAATTCCCAGCACCAGTAATAAGCTATACAGACTCACCTGAATTATTATTTTGGGGGTAGAAAAAGATAAGGATGATCTTTAAGCACAGCCGGTAACTCAGAACTGTGCAGCTGCTCACTCAGTCCTGCTGCTTCTTCCCCCCCACTCCTGAAGAGATGAGGAGAATCGAAAGAATGTAAATCCCACTGGTTGATATAAGAACAATCCAAGGGGAGCTTCATGTGGGGAAAGATGTAGAACTGTCGGATCTTGCACTATTCATGCATCTGAGGCTGCTGAAGAGGTCTGTTTGGAAAACAAACACAAATGAAACCAAAACACAAAGAAAACATGCACAAAAAAATAAACAACAAACAGTGTCACAGAAGTGCTGAAGGACTTCCAGCCAAATGAATGCGATGGATACAAATTAAATGAAAGAAGTAGTACCAGAGACACTGTTGCTCTGCTTTATTACCTATTTGAGAGTTAATTTAGAAAATCTTAATCCTTTGTATTTCTGGAAATGCCGCAAAAAGAGATAATTGGTCACAAAGGTGAAACATTGCTTCATGCCTGAAACCCTCAAGCTGTTGACTCTTGCTTACATTTAGTAGCAGAATTAGAAGAGGATGAAAAACAAGTATTGCTTTTCTTTAATCTGTCAGCACATTTTTGACAATATTAGGTTTTGCTGCCTGTCTTGGGAATGTAGGACTGGAAGTATCTATAGAGAGCAACTTTGTAATAAAAATTTAATCCACCCAACCTTACTTCCACACTACAACCTACCAACAAGTTTTAATAATCATATGACCTCACATTCTTGAGAAGTTTTCTTTTTTTTTCCATAATTTTAAAGTGCATTAAGAGGAATTGTGGACATATTTGCAGTTTATTCTCTCAGTCTTTCAGGTCAGAATAAGCTGCACATGGAGTGATGGAAGGTGAGAAAGAAAGGCATCTTTTAGAGATAGCAAGAGATGATCGCTTTCTTTTCAGGAGCCCAGACTATCTGCTGATTCCAAGCCTATAAGGACAAGCAAACACACATAATACCTGCACAATTCTACTTCAAAAGACCAAGTATGATGAACTTAGAAACACAAACCTTCAACAAATAATAGCAAAGCATAGACTGATTCTGACTAAAACAGAGGTAATAATAACCACAGCAATAACAATAATGATGAATGATAAGCTAACGACAACAGTAATAATAATAATAATACATCTTTATACTGTTGTTCTAAACATTACTGTAAGATAATTAAGGTAATTAAGGTAAGCTGTCAGCATTACTGAGGTCCAGGTCAAATCTTCACTCTTTCTCACATGCAGGTTGAAAGCATGTAATAAAGCATATGAAAGTGAAATAAACAAGAGGAAAATGCCACTATTAGTTCTGGAGTAAGATCTGATCGCACATGTGAATAGAAAAATACGCATGATCTGACCTAGTGTTTTGGAAAGATGTGAGATCTCCCAAAATTTCTCTGATTGTATCTCTTTCAATCTAAATGGATGACATTTCTTTTCATAAGAATGGCTGAAGCAAATTTTAAAGAAAATCCTGAATTTCCTGTACTATTTATTGTGGTTTATTATATATTAACTTTTGCTTGGGAGAGAGTGAAAGACTTCTAAGGAAAAATTTGACAGTTCCAAGCTTTAAAAGATTCTATAGAGCTACATGGTACCGTTTTCCTCCCTCTCTTCTATTTTAGCCTAATGCTTTAAATCCTGTTTATATTAAAATGCACATAAAAATCTGCCTCTTTAGCAAGTAATGCAGTCCTTTTTTTTTATTTTGTTTTATATGGCCCTATCTTTAATTTTTCTCTAAAGGAAAAGTCAATTAAAAAAAAAAAATCAAAGAAAACCCCTCAACCATTCAAAAGCTTTCATTTTAGTAAAGTTTAATCAAGGTAATGAATCTTATTTTTACTTTCACCATGGTATCACCTTGAGATGTGGCTTATCATTGCAGGTCAATGTTTTCCAAGTACGAGAAACAGAAATATCGATAGATGCACCAAAGGAAGTACACGTCTTCCTTTTTTTGGTGTGCAGTGTTAATTTCCTCAGCAAGAAAATTTCCTTGAAAGTTGTTAATACATATATGCATAACCTACCTGTGTACATGTATGTGTGTGGTTTTGAACATGAGTGTGGAATTAATTTGCTAGTATTTTTACTAACAATAAATAGATTTGAAATGAAAAATTTTGTTATTTCTTGGGGTTTTTTTTAATGTGTCCATAGTTTAGAGAATTCAAGTTATTCCTCTGGAAAATGGCATCTAGTTTAGCATTTTTCATTCTTCTGATATTTTAAGTCATTATTTCATATTCTTATTCTTGACATTTAATTTCAAAATTTTTTTAGTTTTTTTGTTTTTTGGTTTTGTAGGCCAGTGTTATACACCATTTTCATATTTGTTCGTACAATGAGAATGCATAGCAACAGCACAGTTAATGTTATCAGTATTTTAGATATGGTTCATGGTCATTGATCAGTGTTTTAAAGCAAAAATATGTTTCATAACTATAGTTTTCTTTAAATTCATGCTACTAATATGAACTGTGAGCTTACCTTCATAATTTGTTTTTTTATTACTATTATGCTGACTGGCTAGAAACCAACAGAAACTGATGAGTGGTAGCTGAATAACAACAAAACATTACTTAGCTGCGTGTATTTGTTCTTTTATGGCCTAAAATGTCTTAAACAACATTACACAAAAAATACAACAGTGAAACAATTGCATATATATAGTAGAATTTTAGTGCAATTTTAGTAGAATAATCTTTCCACAGGAATCAACTTTCAAGCCCAAAACATCTTCTTCATGCAAAATTAATAGAACACTATGACCATGATAGTGCACAAAGAATTTTTTGTTGTTTCCAAACAGTCACACGCTGCCTGTGTGCCTGTGGATCCATGGTCTGTGTAGTATATTGTGTTTCATGAATGGTGGGGAAAAAAGAGCGACATAGTATACCTTCAAAGTACTTCAGAAGGGGTTTTGACCTTAAGCACATTTCATACTTACCTTTTTATTGATTTTTTTATGGAAAAATCCATCCATGTGCTTTGCCTCAAACAGGTTTTTATTTTTTGGAAGGTTAAAAGGGTAAAACTAGTATGCTGGCTTGTCTACATGGAGAAAAACTTACCAAAGTTAATAAAAAGCCTCATGAAGTTTCCCAACATTCTGCAATCATTATCAACTCCATTTACATTTCCCATCAGAGATGCACCCAAATGTGTGGAATTTGCAATCGTTTTTCAGAACTCTAAAAGTGAGATAGCAATGTTCCATTTATAAAACAAACTTTGAAAAGCTGGCCCTGGATTATGCTTTGCATAATCAGCCTAATGGATTAAGAAGCTCATTTACAATATAAAGAAACTAAAATGTCTCAGATAAAACCTTGATTACAGTTACAGTCTGTGAAAGAGATGACATCTGTTTCTGCCTGAGACTATGATTTGGGCTCAGTGGGTAAAGGAAGATGCTGTTAGTTCTAAGGCAAGTTATAATAAAATGTGAAGTTGCTTTCAGGTTCTGCAATGCATTAGCGTACAGATTGGATCTTCTAGAAAGAATGAAGCTTTGGTCTGTGGTTCCTTTGCCACTTATCCCTCTAAAGCATTGATTTTTTTACTGCTTCTCATGAGCTCATTTTGTAAATTGAAAGTGCAGTGTAGACATAGTATTCGCCTATATGAAATAAAGAACTACTTCGAAACATCTAAATAATACACAGGAGAACTCAGGAACCTGCAATTATTTCTAATTATCTAAAGCCTAGTGGTATAAAAATACTTGATAGATAAGAAAATATAAAGCACTTAATTTTGTCTATACAGTGAACAAAAAAAAAAATTTAAACATTTCTGTCTGTCGGCATAATTCTGCCAAGTCGAAATATTACCTTGAGCTTTGGTCTTTTATTTACACAAAGCCTCAAAGGGCAATTGTTTAAAAACATCTGGTGTACACTTTGTTGATCAGTTTTAAAAAACAATTTGCTTTAATTTGCCATACATATCTACAATGCTGGATCTGGTTTTCATCTGGAGGTTTCCAATATCAAGCTCCAGTGAACACCAAGCTCAGCTTAAGGGTAAACTCTGGAATTAAATTATGCTTGGGAAAATTCTGCTACTCATTTTTTTCGATGTTAACCTGTATTTTAAAATGCTGCTACAGACTCTTCTGGCCTCTCTACTCTACTCGAAACATAGTATTAGGAAACTGTGGAAGAAAAGAAGAAAGAATATCACATTTTCATTTAGTTTCTTGAGAAATAAACGTGTTACTTTGCCCTGGGTTCAGCAGTCGCAGTCATTTTTTCTCCTTTTTAGTAGCTGGTGCAGTGCTGTGTTTTTGACTTTCAGCCTCGGAACAGCGCTGGTTCAGTTGCCTCTCAGTAATGTTTAGTCTGACCAAGGACTTTCTGAGTCTCATACTCTGTCAGAGAGGAGGGGAAGCTGAGAGGAAGCAGAGACAGGACACCTGACCCAAACTGACCAAAGAGGTATTCCATACCACAGCACATCATGTCCAGTATATAAACTGGGGGCAGTTACCTGGAAGGGTTAGATCACTGCTCGGTCAGGCTGGGTATCAGTTGGAGGGTGGTGAGTGGTTGTATTTTCTTTCCTTGTTATTTCCCTTATCATTATTATTATTAGAGGTAGCAGCAGTGGTTTGTGTTATACCTTAGTTAGTGGACTGTTCAACCTGTGGGAGTTACATTCTTTCGACTCTCCTCCCCATCCCTCCAGGAGCTGGGGGGGAAGAAGGGGGGAAGAAGAGGGGAAGTGCACAAGCGGCTGTGTGGTTCTTAGTTACAGCTGGCTTTAAACCACAACAACTTTTTGTCCTTTTGAAAAATCCCAGCTACTCAAAATAGTTTTGTCTTGCTGTGGTTTGGGGTTTGTTGGTTTTTTGGTTTGTTTTTTGTTGGGGTTTTTTTCAATAAAACTGAAAGCTATGTTTCTTACTATTTATCAAGAATAATTTTAAGTATTTTTTCTTTGAAAAGTTCTGTTAGCGTCACCTTCCAAAGAGAGGTTGCATTATGAAAAGTTTGAACCCAGACATTTGCATTTAATGTAATGCTTTAGGTGATTTTTCTTTTAGTCAGCAATTCCTTCCCAGAAGTTTCCATTTAAATAAAATTGAAGGGATTTTTCAGTTGGTTTTTTGGATCAAAAAATAAAATGCATGTAAGTCTGATGAAAAAAATCTGATTACTTATATTCTTCAGTGATAGAAATTTTACTCCTTATCTAACCCTTAGACCAAATTGCTATCCACCACTATACAGTCTCTGAGATCACAGGCTAAATGGTCAAAACACTAGACCAAGAGATGAGGTATGCACTTTATTTACCTGAATCCAGTGTTTTCTGCCTATATTATTGGCAAAGCAGCTCCCAAATTCACAAGATACTAGTTATATAAAACCTTTGCAGCTTGGAAGACAAATGTTTATTTAAAATGATTGCAAAAGTGCATATGGAGGGTAAAAGACTCAGAGAGAGCTGAGTACATCATCTCTGTGATGGAGTATTCCTCAAAATGCACAGAGCTGTGTCCCAGAGCTGTTATGTTGAAAGCCTGTAAGGGCCCTACCAGGTGCTAGCACTTCAAGAATGAGATAGTCTGCAGTCATTTGGGGAACCTGAGTATCTCAAAAGTTAGAGATATTCTCTTCATCCCTTAAACTATGAGTTGATACTGATTTTTGCTTCTTAGACTTTCAGTTTCTCTCCTGCAGAGGGAAAGGCGATAGTGGGAAAGTCTGCCAAGGTCTAGTAGGTAAGAATAAAAGTTGGTGTCCAGTTCCTCCTGTCAGTCCTGCTGTGCAGCATGGCAGTTAGCAGAAAGACACAGTCAAAGCAGTAGACAAGCAGCTGCATAAAAGAAGTGATGTCTATTGAAATTTTACATTTTCAGTGACCTCTGCAGGAAAAATTGGAAGTAGTTGGAAAGACAATGTTCCTTTCTTCTAATCATAACAACTGTCTTGATCTGAATGCAACATTTAAGTTTTTACCACGTTATGCCTTTATACATGCTATGTGAACTTGACACACCTTTGACCTGTGAAAACTGTTTGGAGGAACAACATTTGCTTGGGAGCATCTTTGTGGCAGTACTTCAGATTGAATATACCCAACATTCAGGTGGTTCTTGATCCCATTTTGGATGGCAGGTGATCAAAAAAAGAGTAATTTGAGTGATTAATATATCTTAGACCATAGATATGAGATTTGCAAGAGACCATAAAGCTTTTTTTGTTGATGATAAAAATGAGAATTGACAATGTTCTCCCTGCTCTTGTTCAGTTTGAAGTAGTTATCTCTGAGTCTGCTGAAGTAAGAGGAAGCAGTGTTTTGTAATTATATGTATTTTTCAAATGACAGAAGTGACTTGCATATAGGTTTTTTCAGTTTCCAATGAAGTGTCAGAATACTGTGATTTACACACCATTTCACTGTTATTTGGTGTGCAAATGTGATGCAGAAACAGTACCTACTGTTTTACTCATTATTGCAGCAGATTTTTTACACTTACAAGTTTATAAACTAGGTAAGCCAACTACTTCATCTTGGGTCATCACGAAGACCTAATTTAGAGTAAAATATAACCATTGAAACTCTGAATTTAGAGGGCAGAAATCACCTACAAAGCACAGTGAAGTACACTCAGGAAATGGAAGCATTCATCATATGAGATGTATGTCTTCTTTTGAAATACCAGGAAAGGCAAAAATCACAATACTCTCCAAAGCCAGGTAATTAAGTCAGTCTCTTTTCTAACATGATCTGAGGTGCCCAAGGGAATCCTATAATCGTTAGATACTACATAAACACCAAACTTGAAGAAAAGTTCAGTAACGCATCAGGCAATGATCAGATATCCATTACTGTGACATGCTATTTGCATTACCATTATTGATTTGTCAGTTTTAGCATATGCTTCTTTGCATTGCAAGCACAGCACAAACTAATACAACCTCTGGCTTTAAAACAGGATTATATTCATATTTTTCATCTCATTTTTCATAATTCACAGCAAAAAGCAAGTTTTAATTCTAGCATTTTTGTGTTCCCTATCAAAAAAGCAATTGAAAATTACATCTGATGAAGATGTGAGCCAACCAAATGGCTGGAGAAAATATGTGCTTCTGCATTTCACTTCATACGCTTGTGCACCTTAATGCCCTAGAAGATTGACTCAGAAATGCTAAAGGAATCTTGATTATGCAAATAGGGTTGTCTTAAGAGACAAAGATGAAACCACACCTGGGGTATCTCTAGGTATAAAAGGAAATTATATCTTGAATAGTTTTCTATGTCAACTCTGTAAATGATGAGTGACATAATATAGGCCTGAAAAAGATTTTTGCTTTACCTTTTTTGCATTGAGAAAATATAATGTACTTTATGTCTTGTTTAATTTTAAGAAAACAGATCTCTAATTGCTTCAATCTTTGAAAAATTAGTATTTTGCAATGTAGCCTTAGTTGGATTTAAGGTTCCTGCATGTATTTTTTTTTTTCTTTTTTTTTTTTTTTTGGTAATCTCTGCCCTACCAGCAATTTTCTGTTGCCATTTCAACCATGAAACCTCTAATGTGTAATAGTGCTGGTTGCAGCTCTACTGAAGTCCCTTTCTTCTTTCTGTAACTGTCACGTATATTACAAAGATAACAAAACAAAGCCAAAACACAAACAAACCCACCCTTTCTCCCATGGCAAACTTTAAAATTTATTTTGACACAATTATTCAATTTCTATCAAAAAGTTATTTCCTATTAAGACATTTACTCTTGTCTCACTCATTGCTTTTTTTGTGAGCATTTAATGGTGAATCTGTTAATTCACATATGAATTCAAATGAATTAAAGCTGGCTTCTTTTGGATATTATGTGTGTGTGTCAGTTCTTCACCTCAAAGGATTTTAAGAGTAAATTATGCAGGCAATTACGTCTTTCCATTATATTAATTTAAATATATTAAATAGGCCATATTTTAAATGGTTATTAAGAGCATACTTTAATCTCAATTGTTGTATCTAATGGTTATAATTATGCAGGATTTATAGTTTTTTGTCAACAAATTAGAGAACTCTTAAGGGAGATATTAAGACATCTCAGTTACAGTAATCATTTCACCCTTCTTGTCTACATTTAATTGCTTATGGTGGTTTCCTAGATTCTGACAATCCTGTTAGAAGGAATAAGTTAACCCAGAACTTCATAAAGTCAAGATCTCAATAATACAGCTTCATAAAAAAATATTAACAAACACAGTTCTAAATCATCAGCAAATGCACTGGATGTTTTCTGTTAAAATTCCTTTTAGTGCAAAAATTGTTTTCCTCAAAATTTAAAATAAGCAAACATGGGAACAGACCAGGAGCATGTAATCTGCTTCAGAAATTGTAAGCAAGAAATTCAGTATAGCTCATTACTGGTTCCTGGGAAGAACAAGAGAAACAGAAACTTATTTCATTTGTTTACACCTGGTGCCATTTAGATGGAGTTGAACTATACATTCTGAGTATAATAGTTCACAGCACAGCATAACATGCATTTTCTGCATTAAAACAAGCAAAAAAGCAAAACCAAGCACACAAAAAACACCCAAAAAACCAACAAAACTGAAGCAAAATCTAATACACAATGAGTTGAAATCAAGCACAGGAAAAAAAGAACAGGCAGAATTGAGTCAAATTTTCAATAAATTTACTCATACCTGACCATTATCTTTGCATCTGTCATGGTTTCAGCAGTAGCAGTCAGTTTTCTCCTTCTTGGTAGCTGGAGCAGCGCTGTGTTTTTGACTTTCGGCCTGGGAACAGTGCTGATAGCACCAATGTTTTCAGTCATTGCTTAGACTGTTTAGGCTGACCAAGGACCTTCTGAGTCTCATGCTCTGCCAGGGAGGAGGGGAAGCCAGGAGGAAGCAGAGACAGGACACCTGACCCAAACTGACTGAAGAGGTATTCCATACCACAGCACTTCATGCCCAGGGTGTAAAAACAGAGGGCAGAGGGGGGGTTGGCAGCTGGGTTGGGCCTGGTATCAGATGATGAGCTGTTGTATTCTCTTCCCTTGTATTTCTCTTGTCATCATTATTATTGGTGGTAGCAGTAGTAGTTTGTGTTACGCCTTAGTTACTGAACTATTCTTATCTCAACCTGTGGGAATTACATTCTTAAGATTCTCTTTCCCATCCCTCCAGAAGTAGGGTGAAGACAAACGGGGGAGTGAGTGAGCAAACTGAGTGGCTGACTGGGCTTAAACTATGCCAACATCTTAATGTGAGAAAGGTCCTTGTTTCCTTCTGGTTTTCATTTTTTATTAAGTAAAATTAAAATTCTTAATCACATCAAATTATTTATATCTGGGAACTTTTAAGCAAGTGTCATCATAGACAACCTGTCTTTAGGAAACAATGGAGCTTTGCTGGCATTTATATGGCATCAGCTGTCATCTATTTCTAGTCCTTTTTCTTTCTAACCCTAAATTAGGGTAGTATTTTTAAAATCTGGAGGGGATACATCTTCGGTTTCTATGGGAAAGCAGTGAACCTCCTTGCCATAAGTTTAAAAGTAGAAATACATATTAATTTCTCTACCTTTACTCCTTCTTCAATTCAGAACATTAAGCAGCAGTTTTAGCAAAGAACTAGTGGGCTCAATATTTCCTAATCTAATGAATACTCATTTTCTTTCAGTGACCAAACCCTTTCAGGGAGTATGTTGTCTTCTGTTTTACTGCTGATCTGGTCCAGATTAGGCCATCGTAAAAAGTTGATTCTTGCTTACTACAGTCAGTACAGCAACTAGGCACTATGTGGAATAGTCATTCATTCCCCTCTAAGTTGGATAATGAGAGTCAGTTTTACTCCAGTGAACTTTGCCCTTACATATTTTGTCTGAGATTGAAGGCTGTGGAAGTTCATACTGGTGGCTTCTTTGAAAAATATTCCCCCCTCTGTCTTTTAATACACATTTTGAACCTAACAGAATTTCATTAGAGATGTTCTTCCAAGTGGCTGTAGTTTTTCAGTTAAGAGGTTTTGCTGTGTGGTTCTCCAAATTCTTCCAATAGACACCTTCTGAGAGCTAGAAATAGCACTTTTCATGATGGAAAGTGCATCAACTCGGTTCCTTTGGAAAGAGAGATTTTCAGCAGAGTAGCTAGCATCTTCAGTCATATTCAAACACAGGCAAAAGCAACTTCCCATCTCCATCCTTATGGGATCTATTAGTGCTAGTTTCTTCACAACAGTCAGAGAGTGAATTGTTACTGATGCATCTCTCTTCAGCTGAATTTCCCAATGTCCAAAACCCTTTTTATCCTGTTGACTCTGGAATAGTTGTCCAACTTCTTTATAATTCACTTAAAAATATTTTTTTCAATAGCTAAAAGCCATTCCAAAGTCCTCATTACTTCATTCCTGCAATTACTGCTTTTCATAGGCTCAGCAGTGGAACACTTATTTGTAGTCTGCCTGATCTGTTTTTCTGAACTCTTTCCCTGTTATCAGCTTCTGTACAAAGACTCACAAAGAAAGACACACATGAATAAGTGCATACACACTCATGTTTCATTCCCTCACTTTTTGATTGAAATCTTTTTTCTGATAGATAGTGTGAAGAATTCAATTTCACACTGCTATCAAATCTGAGCACCCATGCAGCAATTTCTGACAAGTTTCCATCTGCTGTCATCTTAATTGCTCTGTCATTCATTTCATGGCTTCCATTGCATGTTGTGACTTATATTTTCTTCTTTCAGTTTGTGACCCTTAGTTTTCTATTATGTATAGCTCTGAAGTAATTTTCCATATCTGTCTACAGTGAGAATCTGCTAAAGAGAGGATTGTGCTGAGGGAGTTGTACCAATTGAATTTTTTATTTTTATCATTTATTTCTGCTTTATTTTCCCATTGGTGAGTTAATTGTCTGTTTAGGTGGTTTATTAATATTTTGAATATTGCACAGGTCTGAAGTCAGAGCTGTCAGGTTTCTTCAGCATTACAGAATAAATGAGTTGACATATGATGAGTTTTCATATTGGTAACCTGGATCACAAAACCATATCTTTTGTGAATCATCATTTTAACAGTATCTCTAGATATGTAAAGATTGGTACTGTGAGGGGAAGGGATGACATCCATAGAAACCTTGACATGCTTGAGAGGTGGGCCAGTGTAAACCTCAGCAAAATCAGAAAGGCCAAGTGCAAGGTCCTGCACCTCAATCAGGGCAATCCCAAACGCAGCTACAGGCTGGGCAGGTACTGGATTGAAAGCAGCCTTGAAGAGAAGGACCTTGGGGTACTGGTTGACAAAAAGCTGAACATGAACTGGCAGTGTGTGCTCACAGCCCAGAAAGCCAAGTGTATGCTGGGCTACCTAAAAAGGAGTGTGATCAGTAGGTCAAGGGAGGTGATTCTTCCAGTCTTGTGAGATACCTGCTGGAGTACTGTGCTCAGCTCTGGGGACCCCAGAAAAAGGGGACATGAACTTGCTAGAATAAGTTCATCAGAGATGATCAGAGGGCTGGCACACCTCTCCCACAAAGACAGGCTCAGAGAGTTGAGTTTGTTCAGCCTGGAGAAAAGATGGCTAAAGGCAACATCATAGCAGCCTGCCAATACCTAAAAAGGGCCTACAAGAAATCTGGAGAGGGATATTTTAAAAGGGTATGTAGTGATAGGATAAAGGATATGGCTTTAAGCTGAAATGTGGTAAATTTAGACATTATGAAAAAAATTCTTCACTATGAGGATGATAAGACATTGGAACAGATTTACCAGAGAAACTGGGATGCCCCATCCCAGGAAATGTTCAAGGCCAGGCTGGATGGGGTTTTCTGGTGACATAGAAGTTGTCCCTGACCATTGCAGAGGGGTTCGAAATAGATATTTAAGGTAGCTACCAACCCTAATGACTCTCTGATTCTAATGTTTAGATTTTTTGGTTTGTTTGTTTGGTTTTTTTTTATCATTATTATTTTTGTTATTTAAAGAGGGAATGGTAAGAAGAGTTTAAACTTGTCTGTAAATAACTTTGCATGGAAACAAATTTTACCTTGTAAAAAATACCCCAGTAACCCTCATTTGCCAGTAACAATCAGGAAAGAAGTTTTCTCACCAGCCAACATGTAACCATGTATTTTCAAGTTTTAAATCTATATTTCATAAACTTTGAGAATGTAATTCTAGGAACCTGTACTGCAGCTCCCAACAATAAACTCTGCTTTTCTTACTGTTGTACCCAAAGTCAGAGCCTGTCAGCGTAATAAGTACATACTATTAGTGGATAACTCTTCACTTCTCTACTTGCTTATTACTTTCGGTGTGTAGGTCTACAACTGATATCAATTTAAAGAAAAAATATGAGTATAGAATCTCACTAAATGAGCATCTCAGTGTTGCAGTCTCCACTCTGCATTCACTTCCATGTATCACATGAGCTTTTTACACTGATTTAACTTTATATTGAAGGTGAAGGCAAATTGTCAGAACTTACATTTTGACTTTTGCAGATGAATTAATAATTTTTCAGCATCATGATCCTTAGCCTTTTTTGAAAAGAAGTCACAATAATCACATCAGACATTTTTAGATTAAAATAGGCTGTGAAAATGCCCATCTATTTTTTTTTTTTTTTTCTTTCAGAAGTAGAAGAAAAAGTTTCACGTTTTTGCTCAAGGTCGCCAGGTCAAATAGAGTTAACTGTTCAGTGACAGCTTTCTTGTGTGAATTAAGGCAAGTCACGTATATTACTAAAAATGATGTGGGTTTCCGGATTTTGAGAAGAGTTATTGGTTTAATCTATTAAAGAAGGCAAGGCATTGAATTACTGTGATAGTTAAGACCATATAAATACAGAAGTCTATGATTTCCTTTTCCTTTCTAAAAGCATAGAGATAGCCAAAATCCCCTATAAAACTAGATGAGACTAGTAAACAAACTTCAAAGCTTGCTGCACTGAGTTATATTTTTTATTAAATTAATATTTTTTTTAAAGATGGTAAGGCGTCAGTATTCAGAAAAAGTAAAATTTCAAATTCAATATTTCAGAAAAGTGTCATGTGAATTAGCAGGCATTCTTTACTAACATAACTGTTTTGTTTTGTTACTCATATGTGAGCATATTAAACACATTTGCAGTCCATGCCTTGCACATCATAATGAATTTTCTTTATGAATTATTGACTGAGTCAGCTGAGAACTGAGATTTCAGCTCATGAGAACTGAAATCACTGTGGCATATCAGCAGGCAGCTTATCAGCTTCACATTGAGTCTGCTGAGAAATCAACCCAAGTCAAATGCACTCTTAGACCAAGAAAAGACAGCAAAACCTGGCAGACTGGTAATGCAAACTGGGTAATTGACACAACTGTCATGTAGCCCCTGTCAGCTTCCTGCTACAATGCTTTGAAGCTATAATGCTTTTTCCACACCTTGTTGTGGCAAATGAAGCAGGAGTCTTAAATGGATTAAGAGGGGCTTCTGGAGTTTGTTATTTCTTGTCTGTTTTTCCTTACAGTTTATTTGCAGAAGAACCTAGGAATAGCTGTGCAGGTCATTTAAAAACCACCATCTAGTCCAGCCTGAAGATGCTAATGGTCAATAACAGATATGCAAGGTAGAGCAAAATGTCAAGGCAACCACACTATTAGAAAATTTCAGAGCCTTCTGGTCCTTGTACCTGTGCAATCACTTTACATCTCTCAATATCTGTAAAACACTTTTACAATAAAATCCTTTGCTCTATAAATTTGTTTGATTAATATTTGCTTCTTGTAGGTAGAAATGACAAGAAAAAGAAACAATTGTGTCTTTTGGTGGAAATGGGTGGGACTATTCATTTCTTCTTCATGAGTAAACAAATTAGTCACATTTGCTTTTTTTTTACAATGTGTTTCACAATGATTTCAAACACAATCTCAAAAACTTAAATCACAATGAATTGTGTCTTTTCTACCTTAGAAGAGATCTTTAAGAAGTTTGGGACAGAAGCTGGTTCACTTGAAGTCTAGACAGCACAATCAAAAATGAATACTCAGGCTTTAATTATTTTCGAACAAATAGCTGTCTTACGAATGTCCTATTCTTAACCATTAAAATCTTTACCTTATTGTTATGAATTTGGCAAATTTTCAGCTGTATGTAATTAATAAAAAGTTACTTTTTAGACTAAATCATGCTTCTGAAAATTTTCTCCTAACTATACCAGAGAAGTGCAGAAGTTCATCTCGGTAGAAAATTTGAATCTTCTCTTTTGCACAGTTTACAAGACTTTGTCCATAACAACACTGTAATTGTGCCTCTCTCAAAAATACTTATTTTTATTTTCTTTTGCAAGGAGATTAAACTAAGCAATTGAAGTCCTTCCTGAGAAATCTGGTGTATTGATAGTTTTTATTCAGTTGGAATATCACAGCACAGATGGCTGGTCATAGTACTCTGAAGAGGTTAATAGTCTGCTAAAAATGCATGTGGTAGGTCTCCCTCTCCTGACCATATCTCAGAATGGTCTCCAGTGAGAATATCCCCAGATGTAATTCAAGAATCCGGGTAGATCAAGGTTTAGACATTAGAAATTTCTTTAAGTTTAAACATCCTTCCAGTGCATTGAAAGACCTCGAGATTTAACCTTCCAGAAATGTCACTGATCTCTGACAAAAGTAGAGAATATTCATAAAAGTACATGCTTTTTGATCTGAATGTTTCAGATATTTTGACTTTATAATAGAATACTTTCTTCCATATAAAACATGCCTCATTTCTGAAAGGGAAATTCTTCTAAAAGGAAACTCGGATTAAAAAGAAACAGAAGAGACTACCAAAAGGGAAACATTAGAAGGCAGCATGAAGACTGCTTGAAGACATGATATTAGAAGCTCAGAATGTTTGTATAAGGGTTAGAAAAAATTGTTGCTTGAAAAGCTACAATGTTACTCTGCCAGTGTTCCCCTCTGAATGCCTGTAAGAGTTACTGACGTTTGGAAGCAAGTTTCGCAGAAAATTAGGGTAGACTAAGTCTTCTCTATTGTACCCAGGTTTTAACTCCGACAGAACCTTACAGTGACATAACGTGCTCCCTGAATACATTGCCTTCCAAAATATAATTAATAAACGAGGCTGATATTTATGTTGTCAATGACCTGATATGCTGAAAATACTGTTGGGAGAAGCTGACTTATACTGAGAAAGATCTCTCTACATTTTTATTATTGTATGTGAGAAACTTCTGCGTTTTTCCTCTTTACACTGATGAAGAATTATTAAATTATTTTACTTTATTTTCGAGTGCTAAGATATATTCTGTAAGCAGATTATATAGAGCACATAGAGTATATTGTACCTAAATGCAATTCTCTTAACAAATTCATTAAAGCATAACTCTGTATTTGGACAAAAGCTTAAACAACTCAGCAAGTACCACTTAAAAGACTGAAACAGTATTACTATAAAGAGATGTGAGGAATAAATGTGAAAAGAGAAATAAAATATAAATTTCTTGAGTAGAGTAGGAAAAGAGTATGAATTTTTAATTAGATACTATGTATTAAAACCAAATAATTTCTAACAATTTAGTAACCAGCGTCCTTGTACTTCTTTAATATTTCTAATTCAAAATGCAGTGTGGTTCTGAGAGCAGTCCTCGATAAGAATAAATATTTTCAACAATCTCATTGAACATAAATTTATTAGAAAATTCTGAGCAATTATCTTCCTGAAGGACATTATAATATTACATGATGAGTTGATAAGTTTTGTGCAAATGTCTGAAAGTCAAATATCTGTGTTAGTCTGAAAAGCTGATAGGTCTTTGTTAAGTAAACTTCATTTCTTTCTCAGAGGGGAAGTTTATAACTTCCTCATCTCAAACATATGAATTTGTTGTGAGACTATTTAGGTCAATGTTGCTAATTTTCAAACAAGAATGAAAAAAAAATAAAAATCACATGAAACCATTGATAACAATGGAAAATAGACTTTTTAAGCTAAAAAACTATTAGCTGCAGCACTGTAAACCTCTATTTAAACATTTTTTTGAAATGCAAAAAATTTTACCTCAGAGATTTAATATCGATGAAATCATAATTTAAAGCCAACTCTATTTAACTCACATCTTCCCCCTTCAATGTAATGGTACCTAATATTGTACAAATTGGAATCGAGATTTAACAGCAAACCTTAGTCATGATTGACATGAATAACAAAAAAATGCAAACAGTTATGCTGTTGAAGCTACAGCCACTGTAGTGACTCCTTCAGTGGTGAGATTTTGTGCTTATTTTTCAGTGACCTTGTTTTTTGTCATGTGTTGCTCAGTTAGGTCTACATGTGGTTAAACAGAATACTGTGAATGATTTATTTGAAATTTCTTTCCTTTACCAGTCATCAGATTCAAAGTTTGTGGATTCTGGAAGTGGGGTTTTTTTTCAATTCATTATGTAATTAGGTTGGGTAATTATAACGTCAGAGCAACGCCTGCCTCTAGCAATGCTTGTCACATAAATTAGTAAACTCAAATCTGTTTTCTAAAACAAACACAATATAATACAACATTATTCACCAAATGAGAGATGATCTCCAAAGTGAATTTCTTCCCAATATTGAGCCTTTTAAAGGAAATTAGCAATTTTATTTTTTTTATCTCTAGAGTGCAGCTTTGGAGTTGAGGGATGTGTTCATGTGTTAGTTATATGCAGATGTGTGGAAAGTTTTGCATAATCATTGAAAAGGAAGGAAACATTTTTGTTTGCAGAAATAAATTATCTTCTAACCCCATATATTCAAACTTATTTTGTCTTTGATTTTTGTTTGCTTTCACAATTAATTTGCTTTACTTTTTAGTTTCAATTTACTTCCTACTTTATTTTTATTTATTTGTATCTTTGAGTTATTCCTTTCACAACTTTCTAAATGTTGCAAATTGCATTTTCTATAAAGACAGCCCTCTCTGTCTTTTCCATTACACCCACTAAACTTCTCCAAATAATTTACATTCCTCTTTAGAATTCAGAATTAACTTTTCAAAAGAACTTTTAGAATCATTTAATATATTTTATAACCAATTCTGAAAGCAAATTTTGAGAATTTTAGAATGTTTCAAATACATCATCAGCTGCAGATCAAATCTAAATAATCAGATCTATTCAAATTGAAACTGACACCTTGTACAGATGCGCAGAGCTTCAGAAATGGAACATTCTGCTCTTTTTTTTTTATGTCCTACTATGAGTTTTGGTGTTGCTGTCTGATTTGTTTCTTCTTTAGGTACTATTAATTTTTCTATGTATTGTTACACTCTCTAATATTTGAAAGAATCCAAAACATTTTAAAAATAGTGTAATGTGACCTTTTAGCAATTAAGACAGTTTAATTGTGACCATGGTTTCTGATTTGCACTCTTATGGTACCCAGCTGATTATAATGATTTAAGAGTCCAGGTGCAGGTAAAATTTGATAAAATTTGATAGATTTCTGTGAAGTTTCATCTCCTCATTAGCCAGGAAGATGAGTTCAATTCCTACCTCAGCTTCAGTTGCCTTTGGCAGAGTTACACTTGTCAAGTTGACTTTCTATTTCCCCATGCTTGTCACAAGCATGCTTATTATGCATCTCATGTTTTCTGTGCCTCCATATGGTACCACCAAATCAAGTGCAAATTCATTTCTGACATGGTTCTTCAGGTTGGATTTATTTAGGTTCTCTGATTTGTGAGCACAAGTTTCAGTCTCACAAACTATTTATAGGCACATGTGAAAAACATTACTACAATGACATAACAAATGTAGGGAAAACCTTGTGCAAGATAGAAGTCTAAAAAAGGGTCAGAAATGTTGAGCTTTCTTCATTAATCTACCTCTCAGTTTTGTTCTGGTTTTTTTTTGTTTGTCATTTGCTTTTAAAATAACTAATGTCTTCTGTCTTTTTATTATTAAATAATAAATGTTGGATTAAATATTATACTATTAAATAATAACATGTTACAAGTACTTGAACTTTAAGCCTGAAATAACAATGTTTAAATTCACGTCAAAGCTTACTGCAGCTAGGATGATTGCCACAAAAAGACTGGTGCACTTACTTCACCTAGCTTGTAGTTCAAGACTGACCCCCAAAAACCTACTCAGCTTTCATCAAACCAGATATCCATTTTTTTCCTTTTTGCATTAAAGGCTCCCCAATAACCTAGATTCTGCTTCTAGTCCTTCTCTTAATTAACTCTGACTTCAGAGTAGCAATATTTTATTTCAAGTTTCTGTAGTTCTATAGCCATGCCATTTACTAAAAAGTAATAATTTTTAGGTTTAGTGCTTATCTCAGCTATTTTTCTAACACTATTAGCTTTTTGGAGAGCTATTTTACATTGCCTTATGTCGTGGTTTAGGCCGTAAATCAGGTTTGCTACATGGAGAATCAAAAGAATGCAACTCCCACAGGTTGAGATAAGAACAGTTTAATAACTAAGGTATAACA
>JAOEHY010033046.1:0-14058 GCA_025447955.1 Psilopsiagon aurifrons
TATCACTGCAGTCGCTAATGAAGAGTCCCTCCCCAGCATCCCTATAGGCCCCCTTCAGATACTGGAAGGCTGCTATGTGGTCTCCACACAGTCTTCTCTACTCCAGAAGAGAACAGCCCCAACTTTCTCATCCTATCTTCATACAGGAGGTGCCCAGTCCTCTGATCATCCTCGTGGCCCTCCTCTGGATTTCAAATTGTTTGTCTGTCTTTATTGCCTATTGATTAGACAGAGGAAAATTTGACGTTTTTTTTCTTAATTACTTAGACAAATAAGTGAATGAGTGAACAAGTAACGTGACTGGTTTCTCCCTCAGTCTGTGTTCAATACACCAAAATGAGCTTCCTTTTGGCTGAGGGAAAATATTTGCACAACAACTGAGTGGGCAGCCACTGTATCCAATACCAGGAGTCAGCCATCTGGATTTAGCATCAGGTGCCTGAAGAAAGAACAGAAAAACTCTTTGTCCTACATAAATCTCCAGAGAAGTTTTTTGATCCAGATCCTCAGTCGGATGCTGCTTTGGTTTCCACTGAAAGCTTACCTTCAGTTGTTTATTGTTATTGTCTGTTTCTGGATTTGCAATGATCTTGCCATTCTGTTCCTATGGTTGGGGTGTTTATTTTCTCTTCATTTGTCAAATCAATAATGCCGGAGGAAAAACTAACCTTCAGTGGCCTTTATATCTTCCCTATCTAACCATTCAGAAACTCAGGGAAGAAAGACCCTTCTTTTCAGTCCCCTTTGCCAGAATACTTCTGTTTTCTAGGAAGGACCAGCAAGATAGTCAAGGAGAAATTGTCAGATAAGACAAAATGTCAATACAGATCTTATTGATTCAGTCAGGAAGGAGGATTTCTTTTGTGTAAGATAGAACTGTTATTTTCGTACAAAAAGTTTCAGTTTAAATATCATGAGGAGAAACTGTCCAGGAAGTGTACTGGGAAATTAAACACTGGATGGGGGAGAGTCCACTAAATCATTAAAACTGCTGGAGTGTCTGCTGTCATTTGATCGACAGTAGCAGGCCACATGGTATAATAAAGTCCAAGCATTATAACAGAGGTTTCTTACTGGGACCATAATGCAAAAGTATTTGGGGTTTTTTTGAAAAATATATTGCCAGAAATATCTGTGCTGTTATTTTTCTCTTTTTTTATTATTTTTATTTTAAGCCTCTAAACCTATGCTAAAACCACATGACTTGCAGAGATGTGCCTTGAAGTCTAATTGCTGTCTTTTTCCAAACAAAGTTCAGTGAAAGTACCTTCTAACTAAGGAACACACACAGCTCCATTTCCTCAAGATGGTATGAATGCATTTTTTAAATTATTAATTTATTTTTCTCTTCAGTGAGACAGTGCAACATAAGGCAGATAAATAGTGATTAGGAGCCAAGTTTTATGCAAGAACTCATATTGCTTAAGAGGAGAACAGACATCCATCTGTAGTTTGCACATCTGTGTTCAAATTCAGTTTCAGACCTCATGATGCAGCTACACCTCAAGATGTTATATGCAAGGCTCAGACTGGAGATTTGTGTAGATAGATGTGCTTACATATTTATTATTTCTGTTTTGCCTCCCAAACTGAGAATTTCCCTGCAACGTTAATTGATGACATTCTTGCTACTGCAGCCCCCAAGATGATCTTGAAATTTAATGGATTTGGCATTGTTCTCATGTGTAACTAGCTGTAGAATGCAAGAGATGCATTACTGTGCTTTCTAAGCCCTGTGGTAAAAATACGAGATCTTAGAATAATCACAGCCATAAAATTAATACTTCAAATTCTCATGGTTTGAAATCTGGCTGCTTTTCTGGAGCAGACATAGTTATTTGAGAAGAAATGTATTTTTTCAAGGACAAGGGTTAAATATCTTGCTTTATGTATGTGCGGTAATTATTTTAATGTTATATAATACATGTAACATCTCTTTGTCACAGTGTTAATGCATATGCCTCCCTTAAAAAGGCCATCAATTTGAAGAACTGTTAGAAATCTCTTTTTTGAACTTTTTACAACCATTTATATTGCTGAAAAAATTTCTTCTTTTAGATAGATACGTGCATTTTCAGTGTTTGGAAACGTAATTTAGTGTTGGCACAATTTAATTTAGTTTTCTAGCACATTGTTATTTAGTGCTGGGTGGTGAGGCACTGAAACAGGTTGCCCAAGGAAGTAGTAAATGCTACATCCCTGGCAGTGTTCAAGGCCAGGTTGGACAAAGCCTTGGGCATCATGGTCTACGGTGAGGCATCTTTGTCCATGGCAGGGAGGTTGGAACTAAGTGGTCTTAAGGTTTTTTCCACTCCTATCCATTCTCTGATTCCATGATTCTGTGACAATTGAGTTTTCCATAACTGATTACTCAGTATTACAGTAAAAAGCATGTTTTATGTAGTAGCAATATTCTGCAAGTGAATTCTAAAATGGTAACTGTAGTCCATCTTTAGAAAGGCATCATATGTTGCCAATGAAGTAAGATAAAATCATTTTCATACCAGCTTTGTACTGCAGATTTATTTTATCTCAGTTAACTGAGATTTCTTTGCCATTCTATTTCCATCTATGATCCACAGAGCCACCCACTATTCATATGTGAACAGCAAAATTACATTCATTTAACATTCCAGTTCTATACATATAAAATATCATTTGATCCCTCACTGCCATGTTCTGTTTCCAAGATCACCCAGCAGCAAGTAATCAGTGAAAGATACAAAATAGAAAGGTTTTGTAGTATATTGCTTCACATGACGATTACTCAGTAAGATCAAACATGCTAGATGTTAAACAAATATCCATTGAACTATTTTTCTTTTGAGAGGACTTAAAAGAGTACATTGCAGAAATGCTTTGCATTTCCTGTAATATAATTTGCAATGTATAAAGTAATGCTAGAAACTCAATTTGAGATGAACACCCAGAAGCAAAAATTTATTACCGTAGGTTTTCAGGTCAACCAAGGATGAAAGGATAAGGAAAACATGCTACTAGAAATAGTGCTCAATACTGGGCAGGTCCCATCTTGTAGCCTCCTTCCCTCAGTCTAACTTAGAAGCAGTTAAAGCAAGTGAGACAGCAGAGGATTGCCTGTGTTTGTTCCTTGAAATTACTGCAGTGTGGTTTGCTACTCTGAGTCAGAGTTGTCCTGTCCTTCGTGAAACTTCTCCTTTTCTTATAGTTTGGACATTTTGTGGATGGATGGGCTCTCTGCCATGAGCATTCAGTTGTGAAAATATGACAACAAAACATATGACCCATCAATATGGAAATGATTGTCTACAATATAGAAATATAGTTTCTTGTTCTACATGCATTATCTTGTTCTGTATTCCTGACAGTGAAATACACAACATCAGCCACAGCAGGCGCAGTGATGTTGTGGAATTATTGACACCTTACTACATAGATTTTTTTCAGGTATGAATTTCCTTGAACTCTGTTGCTGTGTGCCTCATTTGGAGGTTGACTGTGTGATTGCTGGACAACAGCTACTATTGAAAACCTTAGGCACGGAAACACATAGTGGGTCAGAATGCATGGAATTTCTTCACTGTGACACAGCTATTTTAGAAAAATTGCAGCATGAATTGTAGCATTTATTTCCTGTTTTTTTGGCTCCCATTCAGTTGTATGCTCACAATGATTAACATACTTATTCTGGGAAGGTATTAATACACCCTTCTCCTCCCAGATCCAAGATATACCTGAATAAGCTGAACGAAAAGGCTCATTGCCACAGAAAAAGCAATTTAAGGCTGGTGAAAATTAGTTTAAGAATATTTACAAAAAAGTTAACATTTTCAGATACTGATGAGGCAATATTTGGCCATGAGAACTCAGAGGATGTCTCTGTTTTGTGCCTTCTTTGCCCTCTTAGTTGGGCACAGACAACATGGAGAAGGAAAACGTATGCTACAAAAGCTGAAGAGACAGCTAACCTGAGAGAGAAATGAATAAAAGAGCTTAAGGGGCAACTTGGTAATGCTCTAGCAGGAAACTGATGCCCTGGGCAGTAACTGGCCAAGAAGCCTGGACCTAAGAATTTTTGGATGAAATGTAGGAATGGACTGACATGGATCCTGGAACCTGGAACTGACTGTGCAAAGAAAGTGGGAGAAAAAGAGGACAAAACAAATGAAGGTCAGAACTGAGTCACAGGAAAGAAATGACATTTATGGGGTGGCAAGCCAGGCATATATTGATTATAAATCTATGTTTGTTTTACAATCCAATGGTAGACTGTTTTTCTCCTCTGAGAAGTTATATAAATTTGGGTTGTGCTATGTTGAGAAAAGCCTCAGAAATATAGCTTCTGATTTTTAGGCAAGCATCCTAGTGTCATCACACCATTTTAGGGAATATGAGCAATACCCCATACATTAGGTATCTGCTGAGTAGGACAAGTCAAGCAATCGAATAGGGTTCTGGGCTATGAGTCCTAATTAGGGGGAGCCACTGCATCCAGGAAGGAAAGGAGGGCAGAATGACCCCTCTGTTCAGTGCTTCCCAATATTTATTTCCATCAAGCATGCCTGGAGTTCCAAGACCTGCCCACAGATGCCTCAGGCTCCCCGTTCTACAATACCGGAGGGAAATGAGACCTAAGGAGGAAGAAGTGGGGAGAGTGAGCAGGTGGCTGCATGGTTCTGAGTTACTGGCTGGGCCTAAACCATGACAAGAGATTGTCTCTCTTGAAGCCACATGCCTAACAAACAGTCTCTTCAGTGTTGGCAGTAACATCTAAATCTCATCTGAGACTTAGTGCTTGGAGTATATTTTACTCAGCAATCCTCTGGCAGAGGCAAACTTGTTCTCCTGGAGAACACATAACTCCCTTAGTCACAGGACCTTCTTTTCTAATCTCAACATTTCTGGCTTCTCTGCTGCATCTTGTTGATAAAAAATTATGCAGAGGGCTCTGCATATCAGATGCCTTCACCTGTGACACTTCAATTTACCTACACCCCTGCAAAAAGAAAGTAGGATTTTTCTATAGGTAAGAGGTATGGGTGGAAAAAATTGTGTGATCTTGTAAAGAAAATGTGACTCTTGATGCATGGGATCAAACTAAAAACATACAGGGAGACTTTTTTTTTTTTTTTAATATAATCTCATAACATGAATTATGTTATCTTAACCTATTTTCGGTGTGTAATGTAGAATGCTTGTGAATATTTACACTGGGTTTTATATTTGGCTAACATTCTACCACCTCCCTTGCTCCCCATTCACTTGTAAACTCTATGACAAAAAGCATATAGTATAAGTCCTTTTGGGGGAATTTCTTCCAAAGTAAGTTTCATTCGGATTTAAGCAATTTATTCAGAAATGATTGGAGAAAAATCACTCATAGAGAATATTGCCTTGTCGTTTCTCCTCAGGTCTTCAAAAAGCCATCAGTGAAGCATCTTCATTTGCTTTTTTCATTTGAAAAGTGCTGGAAATGCTGTCCAATGAAGGCAGGAAGGAATGGGGATTTTTAGGCATGTTTTTCTGTTTTACTTGTAAATTTTTTATATCACTGGGATTTTAGAAGTTATTAAAAAATAAGTCTTGCTTGGCCAGACTACATGCTGGTCATATCATAATTTTATTATGTCAGTGTGTGTTTCACCTGCATAGAAGTGTTTTATCAGCCTTGCTAGCAGTGCATCTGAAAGAAAAAAAAAAAGGTGACCTAAACCTAATACTTCCCCACATATACTGATGGAATGATAACCAGTCTTGTATACTTTTAAAGTCATTTGTCTTGTAAAGAAACATGCGCACTATAGAGGAATGGTCTAGCTAGCAGTTGTCAGGTTTACATGCCATTTGTGACCCTTTCTAAATCACGTTCTTCCTTGGAAGCTCACTGCATTTGCCACAGTTCCCTTGGAATGACACCACTTGTGCTTTAAATTAATACAAAATTATTATTTGAGAAGGTCAGTTGTAGATGTCATAGGGAACCAAAAATAGTTCTTCAAACAGAAAGCCTGTTCCTTTCAAGATTTTTTGCTAAGCAGATGTGGCTTTGACTGCAGTTTGAATTTATAACTCACCTTCAAAGTTCTGGAATGTTTCTAAACAGTTTTGCCGTACACTCCTCTCCAGTTATGTCTCATGGTTGCCATTAAGAAGACAATCAGTCTCTGTTGGTATTTTAATAGTATTCATAAGAGGAGGGAGGGACTGTTAAATCTCACCAATTTCTCTAATACAATGGCAAAGCTGTACCATCACAACACAGGTGGCAGAACCTGTTCCCAGCTCAGCTGTCCATCCTCCTGCTGGTCCTTGGCAGCTGGTTTCCACAGCCCTAGGCTTCTGGTTTTGCACCTGCAAAAAGACAGTAAAAATCTCTACTTCCATTAGGCATATTGTTATT
Organism: Psilopsiagon aurifrons; assembly: GCA_025447955.1. Taxonomy (NCBI): domain Eukaryota; kingdom Metazoa; phylum Chordata; class Aves; order Psittaciformes; family Psittacidae; genus Psilopsiagon; species Psilopsiagon aurifrons. The sequence continues at coordinate 6,380 of JAOEHY010033046.1, forward strand.
TCTAATGTTATTTTTTATTATATCCATGCATGGCTATCAATGTCTATTCCTAAGTGTGGAAGCTTTTGTGTGTTCTTTAAATAAAGAGCATCAGCTGCTGTGACTGAGGCCTTTGGGATGTCATGCATACTTATGGTAATAACACTATGCATAAGACAATGAGATTTCCCACGGCAGGGGGGTGGAACTAGATCATCTTAAGGTCCTTTCCAACCCTAACTATTCTATGATTCTATGATTTTGCATATGTTTGGTGTCCTTGAATGGATGGATAGTTGTTGATCTTGTCTTAACTCATAGGGCAGCCTTGCTTAAGAGCTACAATAGAAGATACTTTCTCAAGATGCCATTTTCTTTGTCAAGGAAGATTATGGGGAAAAGACAAGAGAAAACACTAGTGTTTATGCACTGTTCTATGAACTCATGTTTTGTGAAAAGGCTGAAATTTGGAGAGAAGCTGTGAAGGGCTGACACAAACCTTACTACAGAGTTAATAGTGAATCTAAATACATGCGCGCATTTATTAGTAAATTTTCATCTGTGCTGTTAGAAGGAGCATAAGAAACCTCAAAACCAAGAAACAAATTTTGCTACATGTACTAGTCGCTTCAAATTTTACTGCAGCCTATTATGCCCCTAATCATGCAGAGCAGTCCTCCTTCGGTGAGTCTCATCTGCTGTTACTAGTGAAAAATTGCAAAATGGAAAATGTGAAAAGATATGGATTTCACCTGACAATGCACAGGTCAGATCTATACACAGACAAGCAACTGTTCACAAAAAAAAATGGCTCATTGTGAACAGTGAAGTTTTAATTCTGTGATCTTTTTTCTTTTTCTTTTTCCCATGGCATCCCCTTGATGTTATTTCTATTCCTTTAAAAATATTTTTGTTACCCAGTATTGTTTCCTTTATAATGTATTATATTTTCCATTTAAAAACATTTAAACAAACATTCTGTTCGTCATCTAGTTTGTAGTGCAACTTGGAAAATACAGGAAGGATATCGTCCTGTTTTCACACATGCCAATTTCTCATTTTCCTACAGCATATTGGAAGTCTGTATCACAGTGTGTCTTTTTGGCTGACCTTCAGGAAAACTCCATTAATATATTCTGTTAAGAAAAGATGAAATATATCTGTGAGATGAATGGAGCAGTAGTGAGACAAAAACCTGAATACTTAGAGAAGAACTAAGTGAAAGATACTTGTTCTGAGACTGTAAGACATCCTTTAATAGTGTTGATGCTCAAATTATACAATCATGTAATAGAGAGTGGCAAATATTCTGATTGCTTTCATTATTTGAATTTAAGTGATATACACACCAGATAGTGAGCACCCATGCTGCACAGTGCAACTATATTAACATCTACTCAAATGTATCTTCTATTTGCAAAGGGTTTGAATGCACAGCATATTCTTCAGCATTCAATTAAAAAGCTTGCCCATAAATCAAGAAAAAAGCCAACACAAAAGGCACAACTCAGCTGCTGTGAAAGTATGATGATTTGCTGGCAATGAACGTGGAAAAAGCCATTAAAATGCTTATGAGGCCGAATAAAGGCCCAGGGTTATTGGTCTGTTTGCACTGGCTATTCATACAGTTTCAGCAAAATCAATGCCTGCATCCAACATGCAACAATTAGGCTTCAAAGAGTGTTTGATTACAAAATAGGTGAAAATCCTGTACATTTCAGTGCACTGCTGTTAGTGTTCACTTTCAATTTCTTTGCTTGGAAAGGCGAAGTTTGCATAGTTTCAGACTGAATTATGGCTGCATTATTTTAACTCTGAAAAATCAGGTTTTAATTCTGAATCCACATTTATACATTTGGAGGTTATTTTCTGTAAACATTTGTTCAAACAGACTTGTGCTGCTTGTTTTTCATATAACTTAGTTATAATACCATGCAAATATGTTCAGGATTAGGATGCACATAAAATGAAGAGTCTGGAATTGAATTCCTAGTGAACATCATATAATATTATACGAGGGTGACCTGTGATATGCTCCTAGTGATATACCAGAGACAGCAAACAGCTGATGTGAATATTGTGCCTCGATTTTATTGAGGACACATTCTATCAACAGAAAGGCAACTGATTACAGCCACAAAATCTCAGAGCTCTCTTGTAACATCTTGCTTGGCTGTGGAGAGCTAAGTATTCCACTTCTTGCCCACAGTTTTCACGTCCCAGCTACTACTCATGCTACCGCTGGACCACCTAGCTTTAGTTAGCAGTGTTCATCGCATCTTTTTTTGTGCGCATTTTTGTACAGGACTGTTAGTGTTCATGGGTGGTTGCTGCTGCATTTCACACCCTCCCAAACGTTGCAGTCTGTGGCTGCCTTCAGCAGGGCTCTATTGTAGCAGCCATGCCTAAAATATAATCCTAAATCTACTCAATTCTACAAGACCTTTTGTAGCTTCAGTAGCACACTGAGTTCAGGTTTCTAGCAGACACAACAAGGAGGTTAAAAAAAAAAGAAAAAATGAAAAAATAAAAAGGTTATTTGAGACCAGCCCCAGTTGCTTTACCTCAAAAAGGTTTTCTCTTCTCCAGGAGATAGCACATCTAAGATAGAATGACATGAGTGCTGAGTCAACCTGATGGTTTTTTCAGTACAGCACAGGCTTTTATTGATGTGGTGACACTGCTGCTGCATAGAATTATCTTTTAAATACCTCAAGAATTTAAGACACTTGTCAGCTTCACTTTGCAGACCCTATTTGTAACACCGGACTCTTCACATTCAAAAAACTTTACACATTAGCTTTTTGGCTTCAGACAGAAGCCCACTATTGCATTCTTTTGCACTGAATAGAGGCTTTTACAGTGTAAATGTGCCCTTATCTAATTTATAGAGTTACTTCCAGCCATCCAACACGGCCACATGTAACTGTGCAGTTGTTAAGAGGTCATTTTATTTCATTTTGAACAGGTTGGTTTGTTTTTTTTTTGTCTTCCAACAGGGTAAAATGAAGGAAGGCTGGCAGCATATGGTATTTACAAACTCATTCTATTTAGGTTTTTCTTTGGTATCAATACCTATATCACTTAAGTTATTGCATTAGATCTTCCCATAACATCTTTGTTGTTAATTCTGGCCTGACTTTGTGGTTCTTGATTGATTATACCTTTCCATTACATTATAACTTTCATTCAGGAAGATTGCAATGCACTATTTTATTTGTGTAAAAACTCTTGATTTAAACACCCAGATGAGCATATCCTTTTCCTGAGTGCTGTGGTTATTCCAAAGCAATTCCCTTTGCTCCACTTCTCCTTCCTCTGTGCCTAGCCACACAGGATACCTGCTTCAGCTCTGCCTCTCACTAGATCCACAGCGAAAAGGTAATTCAGGTTCTGAAGTAACACAAAACTCATCCAGGAAAAGAATGAACATTTCCCAGCTGTTTTTATGAGCTGAACTGGATTGACAATAAGGCGGATCTGGCACAGGGAATAAGACAGAACACTGTGCCTACAAACAGGTCCTAACCTGATGGAGCCGTGGCAGTGAGATGAAGTAGCTGAACCACCCCTCTGGGAGGTGTTTTGATTGTGAGAGTGGTTTAGATGAGCTCAGCTGTCTAACTGCAGACAGGTTAACTAATGGCAACTGTCTGAGATGGAATTGTCTTGGACCTGAGTTCAGAGATGTATGCCCTTTAATGAAAGCAGCTAATTGTGCAGCTTTGCCTGTCCTTGAAAGTAAGGCAGGTTTGCTAAAACTGCTCCTTGCTAAAGTCTCCAAGCCTGTTTAACACTTTGGCTCAAGTGAGAAGTTATCAACAACATCCCATCCTGCTGCAGTCTATTAAAAAAAAAAAAAAAAAAAAAAACACAAAACCAAACCAAAACTTCTTTGTTGTTACTGTCACTTTGACAAATATGCTGAGAAAGCAGCTCAATGTGATATAGCTCTAAGTGGTATATTACATTGCCTGTATTTTAAGGACTCCATATGAAAGAACTGTGTTCCAGCCTGGACCAGGTAGTGAATCACTCAAACAGTGAGCCTTGCCCCTTGTAGTGAGGTATTTCTACTGTGTAGAGAACAACTTAGAGAAAGAAAGTGCTAAGAGGAGGGCATTTCTGTAGGCTAGGGGTTAGGCTACTCATCTAAGGGAGAGCCCTGGACTCTGTTTCCTGCTCCCTGGTCTGCTTAAGTAAATTAGCTGCAGATGAAGTCTCAGGGACTGAGGCTAGGGCACCCAAGTCCTCAGCCTTGTCAGTGGCTGGACTGGACCACAGATTCTTTATTCTTGGTTGCATACAAGCACAAGTTCATTAGTGTTTTTGAGAGTCCTCACTTAGCCCAGCCCAGCCTACTCTCTGGTGATGAGCACACTATCCAGGAAGCATAGGCTTGGATGCCCCTGGGCAAAAGATTCCACTGTTTACCACCTGGGTAGCTGCAAGTCAGTGAATGGTATTTGAGAAAAAATGAATTCAGTGAAAAGTGTCTCTCACCGGATGGTGCAGCTATCTCCTTCCTGCACCTCTGTCTCCTCATCTGTTTGTGATTCCGTAGGTGTCCTCTTTCACTGGTTTGAGGACTTTTGTGACAATCATAATGAGAATGTATTGCCTAAAGCATGTTCAAAAGAGACACACTCTTATGACTGCCCTGATCTCCATACATGCTGTGCATATGACGGTCAATAGCAGGATAAGAATAGTGGAACATCTTGAGGGAAGGAGTGAATCAGTGTAGTACAACATTCACATCAAGAAAGGACCCAGAACTTTTAGGAGTGATGGTAAATCATCAACGGGGCCTCATCTGGGGACATGAACAGTGAATGTGACGCAGCACAGAGCTTTACTGAGTGCTGCTGGGCCAGATTTGAGCAGGAAACAGAACAAATCCATGAAGGGAAGCAGCAACACTGAGCTAAATCAAATGCCTTGATTCTCCCTAAATTATGGGGTTATTTCCTTCTCTGGGCAATGAATTTAACATCACCCCTGCCTTGATTCTCCCTAAATTATGGGGTTATTTCCTTCTCTGGGCAATGAATTTAACATCACCCCTTCTACCTCACCTTTTTACAGTTAATATGTCTATGCACTGATATACCTAGAACTTATATAACTCTGAGTACAGACCTTGTCATGGCAGATCTAGAAACAGGAATACAGCTCTCAGTTGAGACAAGAGGAGAAAATTCAAGACTCAGAGGCATGATAAAGTGCATAAGTTAGTGCATGCTGAATTCGGGTCTGTAGCTGTTGGAATCTCTTTCTTTGAATGCTCTCACATGTCAGACCCTACATGAGAAAGGCTTAAGCTGTGGTACATCATGCTACAATCAAGGTTGGCTGAGTTTCTGAACAAGGATAATTGTTCTGCCTTACCTCAAAGATGGCAACTTGATAATCTACAGTCTAGGCCCTGACCCAGAAATTCCTGCTGCATTCTGCAAGACCTAGCTTTTTGATAAATCTCTAGCCTTTGAAAAGCTGTGTGCTCATAACACCTTGTGACCAGCTTCTCTTAGAAATTAAGGAGCATTTTTCTTCTGAACATAAACATGAGTGTAGTGTAATTCAATGAACTTCATTGAAGTACTTCTGAATTTACTTTAGTATAGTTGACAGCAGAATTTGGCTCTATATTTGTTGGCATGTGCTCTGTGGGACATTGTGAGTAAAAGCAACAAAGTTATGCTTCTTAAACCATGTTTCAGCTTGCTGGTGGATCTGAGCTTCAAACACTACGCTCTAGTCTAATGCCAGAAATTTTACCTGCTTTCAGATCTCCTCACTGTAAACTGTCTGCCAAGGCTTGAAGTCTGTAGGTGTAAAATACAGTTAAGGAGGTTTATGTTCTGTGACTTGCCAAGCAAAGTAGAGTCCATGTTTGTCCTGTATTAATGACTTACTTACATTGTAGCATGCCTGGAAAACTAAGGTTTTAATTAGCAAAAAATAGAAAGTGTCTTAAACATAGCCAGTTTTGGTACATTAGTGCTGCTTCTTATAAGTTTGAAAAGGTTTCAATTTACTCTTACCAAAGGAAAAAAAATGTGAATGTACTATCATGCTGAAAGTTTTGACTCTGTCTGCTTAAGCAGAAAACAGGTATATGCACAAGCAAGATTTCATATGATGTAACTGTGCACATTAGTATCTTATGCAGATATAGCCTTTCTGAGCAAAAGGTTTGCACTGTTTATTGGCTGCAAGCTAACGGTATGGTCGCCTGTATCAATAGGAGCAAAGCCATAGGAATTGATTATACACCTTTAGTCAACACTCATTAGCTCACATCTGGAACGGTGCATCCAATTATGAGCCTCCAAAACAAGAAAGACTTTGATAAACTGCAGTAGGCCCAGCAAGATAGCTGGAGCATTTACACAGTGAAGAAAGGCTGAGGGAACTGGGCTAGCTCAGCCTGCACATGAGACAGCTTTTAATAGCAGCCCTCCAGTACCTACACGTTACTGTGGAGACAGAGCAAGGCTGAGATGCAAAATAGGAGAAAGAGAAAAGTGGCAATAAATTGAAACAGGAACATTTCAAATAGATATAAGGAAAAATTGTCTCCATGAGGATAGCTTTTCATTGGAACTGGTAAATCAGAGAGGTTGTGGAACTGAACAACCTGATTCAAATCCAATGTTGACCCTGCTTTGAGCAGTAGGCTGCCCCAGAGGCTTTTCTGAGGTCCCTCCCAAACCTGAATGCATCTGTGATGTAATCTTACAGAGACATTTGCGTCAGTGAAAATGAATGTAACAAACTACTAAAACAAAAAGGAAGTTTATTTTGTATCAGTGCAATTCTGATACACTGTGTAAGTTAAAGCAATAACAAATGACTAGGCACCACCTCAACTTTACTATCCCTACTCCGTACCTATTGAGTTTGTCATGAAGTCATTAAGGACAATCCAAATTAAATGAGAGTAGGCTTAGACATTAAGTTAGTTCTCATTTACTTAGCAAAGTAAATAGCAGTATGAGCTTAAACAGTTATACTGTCAACTGGAGGAAAACCATAAACCACAAATGCACAAGAATGAAGAGAGAAAATAAGATAAAAAATGAAGGACCAAGTTGTCTTTATTATTTTCCATGACATTTCAATATGTTTTGGACATTTAAATTCGTAGTTTCTTTCTGTATTATTTGGATCACATTTGAACTTCACAAGCTGTGCCTACTCCATAGCTGCAGCAGGGATTTCGGAATGACTGGTAAACCTATAATCAGGTGTCTGGGACACCAGCCTGCATTTAGCCAAAGCTCTAAAACTTAGGTAATGCCAGAGTTCAAAATGGACTCTTAAGTATTCTGCAGGTCAAAATCATCAGCTCTTCTGCTTGAGCTTTTCATTGCAAAGGCTGATGGGATAGCTGGAAACTTGATTTGCAGGGTTGCAATTTAGTGTGAATCTGGGGTTTTGCTACATTCTTTCTGAATCATGGAATCATAAAATAGTTAGGGTTGGAAAGGACCTTAAAATCACCTAGTTCCAACCCCCTTGCCATGGGCAGGGGCACCTCCTACTAAACCGTTCCACCCAAGGCTATGTCCAACCCGGCCTTGAACACTGCCAGCAATGGAGCATTCACAGCTTCCCCAAGCAACCCATTCCAGTGCCTCACCACCCTCACAGTAAAGAATTTCTTCCTCATATCCAATCTAAACTTCCCCTGT
>JAOEHY010033047.1:3245-18298 GCA_025447955.1 Psilopsiagon aurifrons
GCCACTGATGCTGTACACCGTTCTCTATCCACCCATTTATCAACTCCACAGGTTTCCATGGCCAGGAGCAGGGCTTGGGGCTCTGCAGGGCTCCAGATGTGACCCTGCAGCCCCCTGTGCAGTGCCAGACCTCCCAGCTCTGAGCTGGCCTCTCTCCTCCTGTTTATACACCCGGCCCAGGGGTCCTGGTGCTCCCTAACCATTGCCAGATGCCATCTGGTCCCGCTCTTCATCCCACCCCAGTTCCATCAGTTTCCAGCTCCCTCCTGACCTCCCTCCCAGCCATTCCAGGCTGGAGCATTGTGGAGTTACTGCTATTAGAATCTGTGTGAGTTCCTGCATTAAGAACAGGACTATGGTGCTGCTCTTAATGGATACAACCCCCCAACCCCATATGCATGAGCAAACTCTGGCATGGAGGTGGCTGACTACTGGTTTAAGCATCCTCTTAGAAGCAGAAGTCTTAATACCAACTCCCCACACACACACACCCCGTTTTAGACAGCCGATTGACTCCAGCAAGTAAGGGGCATGGTAGAAGCAGGGCTCACAGCCCATCCTCACACTTCCCCGCCACACTGAAAGGTGCCAGACATGGAGCAAGGCCAATTTGTCGGGATAAGGACATGTAGTGCACAGGGATGCTCCTCCTGATCCCCCACAGGGGAGCTGGGAAAGCCCATCCAAAAGATGCTCTCAACTTGGTGTTAGTTATCCACATATATCCATAACCTTGGCGTTAGTTATCCACAACAGCAATGTCAGAGATGCTTCCAAGCGAGCCTGAATCCTGTCCTGCTTTCAAGCAACATATCCACAAAGGAAAAGAGAATAGCCCCAGGCAGCCAGCAAAAGCACCCTGGTGTGAAGGGAGAACACCTCCAGGGAGGATGCAGCTCGTGCTGAGCACAAATGCCATCCTAGTACAAATCCCAGCCCAAGGGAAGTGGCAGAGGGGTAAACAGAGGCATAGAGATGAGCCTATGGTCATGAAGTCACTAAGATGCTGGGCTGGAGATCCAAACCCTCTTCTCTGACCTGCTCCAGCCCCACTGCTGGATCTATCCATCCAGGGCTGGATCCGGGAGGTCCAGGGAGGGATGGGACAGCACTCCGCATCCTTGCAAACCCCTCCTGCACAGCCTCTGCCTCTCCACTGCGTTCCCATGCAGCAGGGCTCTATTTATAGAGACCTCAGCCCCTAAGTATAGACCAGCAATCAAAACAAAGCAAGGCAAACGCTCTGCACTTGCCACTCTCTGGCTCCATCCCTTCATCCCAGCCCTGGATTTGTGGCAGCATCCATACCTCAACCAAAAGCTTCCCAAACCACCCCAGCACTGGGTTTGCTCATCATCCTGGCAGGGGTTTCCCTTCATCCCCTCAAGGACAGCACCTTCCCTCCCAGCCCAGGCTGTTCCTCCATGGGCTGAAGACTCCGGAGAGGTTTAGTATGAAATATGAAGTACCAGAGATGACTCTCCCCCCTCCGTAAGAAGTCTCTGGGTGCATTTGGCTCGGCTTATGTGTTTTGGCAGGCTTTAATCTCATACTCCATGCAATAGGGAATAAGGGAACATGGGGAAAACCAAGGGAGCGCCACAGGACTGAGGAACACACAGAGGCAAACGTCCTCACACATTCGCAACGCATGAGCCTGTCCCTGACTCCCTGTCACCTTCTTTCCTGCCTTCCCTCAACTCAATGCAGGAACGGGGTTGCCATCCTCCAGCTGAAGCCCCTGTGCATCACCTGGCTCTGCATGGAGGGCAGGAAGAAGCCAGCACCGAGGGGTAACTGCAGCAGCTCAGCATGGGAAGGCAACCCCAAGCAATCACACAATCCACATCCAGCCGTGGTTGGGAGGGAGGAATTTCTGCAGGTCGGAGCAAGCTCGGCTTAACCAGGGCTCAGCAGAGCTGGGAAGGGCTCCTGGCATGCGCCCTGCAGACGGGAAAGGGATGGGATGTGCTCTGCTTGGCATTCCCAGGGAGGAACAGCACCCGGAGTGAGAGGGAGACCTTGGGGGGGCACATCTGGCAGCTCAGCGTGGGTCCAAGGGGATGGAGGTCCACAGCCTATGCATGGTCTCCCCATTGCAACCACTGGGCAGGACCGGTCTGACTTTCCAGACTGGAAATCTGATGGATGGGTGGAAGGATGGACACGCACAAAGAAGAACAGACTCAGGGCTGGCTCGGGGACACGGGTAGTTCTCAAGAGGAAGCTGGGGGCCAGCAGAGTGGCTGGTGCCCGCTTGTCCCACCTTTTACTAAGGCTTTCTGTACCCAAAACACTGCAGCACCAAACATGCGTAAGTCTGGCCTGGAAAGGACTGGGGCTCCCCTCCTGAGCCCACCCCTCCTGCTTTTAACAGGAGCAGAAATTGCCAAACCCACAAAATCCACGTCTGAGAGGTTCAAGGCACAGCAATCCCATCCCTGCAACTGCCTGGGAGGTCTGCAGCCAACTGCTGCCTGGCTCCCATCACACTGAGGAGGCTGCCCCTGTGCAGAAGCCCCTATGGGATCCCTCATCCTCCATTCCATAGGGATGTGCTTGCTGACAGCCTCACCCGGGTACCACCAATCCCCTCCAGTGACCCCCAGCATTCAGCCACCATAATCTAACGCTGTGGGATGATGGCAGTGGGTCCCAAACCCTGAGCTGTGGCACCCTGAGCCATGCTCTTGCCCTGCCTGGTAGGAAGCCAATGTGCTCGACTCCTGGCACACAGGGAGTGAGTCCGTCCCTGCCACAATGGACAGAGCGAGGGCATCATGGGCTGCTGGAAGGGGCCCTGGTCCTGCCAGCCAAGCCATGCTGGCACCCGATGCACAGCAATCGGGGCCTGGTGGTTTGGCAGAAGACAGCTTCCCCGAGGTCAAGCACAGGACATGCCCCAGAACAAGTTCCTACATGCAGAAGATGGTCCCTGTCTCTGGCATTCCTCAGCCCCCACCCCAGCCCCGCTCCTGCATGGCCTGAGCAGCGACAGAACCCTTTCCTCCTGCTCAGAGGCTTTTCCTGCTGCCCCAGCCCAGCTTCCATGTTTAGGGATGCTCCAATGCAGATGGAAGGGGCTGGGGCAGGCTGTGCCCAGCTATGGCCAGGCAACACCTTTACCAGAGCTGGTGCCCACAGCAGTGTGAATCCCACGCAGAGATGTGCTTTGGAGAAAGGTCAGGAGGGTATTTTTACACCATGTATCAGACCCCAAAGAGGAGGAGGAAGGAGCTGAGACCATCTCCTCCATCTATGGCTATAGCAAGGCCAGACCAAGCTCTCCTGCCCTCCTCCAGTGGGACCACAGGGAGATCCCAGTGCCCCATCCCAGCAGCACTGTGCTGGGTCAGAGCTGCATCACAAGGCTGGAGGGGTGCAGAGCAGCAGCCAAGGAGAGGTCCAGCATTGAAAGCTGCACATCACACTGCCGAGGACACCGACCCACACTGCACATGTGCACACTCCCTTTTTTGTTTGGGTTTTCCCACTTTATCTCTTCTCAAAGGGAAAAAGCCCAAGAGGTGCCTGGAGAATTGCAGGATGCTTCCTCTCTCCTTTGTGTGCTCTCAGCAATGATCCCCTGTGCTGCCAACAAGGCTGGATCACTCCCCATCTGCTCCGGCCCTGGGGCAGATCAACCTCCTCAGGATGCAAAGCACCAGTATCACAAACTATGTTTCCCAACATCCTTACATCTCTACCTCGAATTGGGGCATCTCCCTGCTCCAACCAGTCACACAGAGCTCTCCTTATCAGACATGAAACACCAGATTCCTGAGACACTAAAAACATAATAAAAGCCTCCGCTGCTCCTTCTCGAGTCATTTCAATTATTTAGGACACTTGGATCAACCCCAAGGAATAAATACAAAGCACCAAGGCACGAAACTCGAGCAACGCTCGCTGTGCTGCCGTGCCCCATCGCACAGTGCCCTCGCAAAGGCATCCGAGGAGGACCAAGGCACCTCCCCACCACAGACACAGGTCCCCACACGTCCCTGCCCCACATCCCAGCACGCCTGGCTTCCCGAGCCTCCCGCCCAGGCACATCCCAGCATATGATGTGTGCTGGCACACGCAAACATAGGCAACCTCCCATGGGTTTGGTGTAGTCAGGAGGATAAAACAGCAGTGCTGGGCGGTCACAGCAGGGTTCTGGGTCACTGGGATCATGGGCTCTGCTTTGCAGCTTGCAGTAGATGGGGTTCCCTTCCTTTCAGCTCCCTGCTCTGTTTTACATAGGGGAGCAGCGCCGGTGGCGTGCGGCAGCTCCAGAGCAGGCAGCAGGAAGGTATTCCAGCTGACCTACTTTCCATGGGCATCAGTAGGCAGGGCACTGCCAAGGTGATTCACCATCACCAATCCCCAGCTGGCACCACAGATCGAGGCAGAAAAGAAGGAGGACAACCTTGAGGATGCCCCTGGTTCTCCTACCAGTGTGGGATCTGTCAGCAATGGGATCCCAATCCCATGCCAAGTGGGATCCACACGGCTCCAAAACCCATACAAACCCAGCCTGGAGTTAAGTCAAGCCCAGCAAGCACAACTCTTCCCTGGTCTGAAGAGACCTCCCCATGCCCTGTGCCAGAAGCATCACCCAAGGCTGCTCCAGGAGCAGCAGAGGTGGCCCTGGTTGATCCCCAGAGCCTGAAGGTGGCCATGCACCTCCATGGCAGTACTCACCATCTCGTCCAGCGCATAGCGCAGCAGCCCGTGCTCGTAGAGGATGAAGAACCGACGCTGCCATTTCTGCAAGAGAAGAAAAACAAAGGTCACAGCAGTGCCCACCAAGCCCTGGGCCTCGCCAGGGGCACCAGAGCTGCACATCAGAAAGCCAGGGCAGAGAAAAGGAATTGTGACAACAGGGCACAAGCTCAGGTCCTACTGAGCATCAGAACACAGACCCCAAGCTGGCCTTGCTTAACCATACAGGAGGCAAAACCCACCAGCTTCTAGGCTGGAACCAGGCATTTTCTCCTCCCCCAAAGGATGCCACAAGCCTTGCCACCGCTCTCCAAGAGACCTGCAGAACACCAGAAGGATCCCCAAGTAAGCGCTCCCAGCCCTCAGCTTCACCCTCTGACATCTACTCCATCACCCAGCGCTGCAGGGGGACAGGCTGCCACATTAGATGTCCCCCAGCAGGGCAGGAGCTCGATTTGGATGGTGACTGACCCCTCCAGGGGTGGCTTTGCCCAGGCCCTGCCTCCCTTGGCACTGCTGCTTCTGCAGCAGAGCAGATTGGAGAGCTGATCTGGCTGGAAAACTGCCTTTTTCTTCCCCTTCTGTGCCAGGTTGTTTTCAGCCAAGAGCACAAACTGGTTGAACAGGCTGGAAGGAAAAAGGTCCCAGATTCATAGCCCCAGTGCAGCAATTCTTATCTTGCTTTTCTCAGCCCTTCGAGCAAAGTCCAAGGTGCTCAGGGACATGCAGAACTCCCCAGGACCCTGCAGACTTCCACAAGCCCCAGCCTCTGCTCTAGAGGGAACCAGAGTCATAGAATCATGGAAGAGTTAGGGTTGGAAAGGACCTTAAGATCCCATGTCTCCTTAACGCTGGGCCACTGAGCCTACTATGAGCTGTGACTGCAAACCATGCCCCACATACCCCAGGCTGAATCAGAACCCTGAGTTCAGCTCTGAGAACATTTTGGCTGCGTGACAGAGGGTTCACGGGCCATTGCCATTGCTCCCATGCTCAAAACAGCCCTGTCCTGGTGGCCTCAGCAGCAAGTTCCCTGGAAGAGCTGTTTGGGGATAGGCTGGGAGTCCCTGTCACAAGCCAGCAATGAAAGGATTTCAGCCTGGCCTCATATCCCCCTAGGGCAGGAAAGTGGGGGATGCTCCGACCCCACATCGTGATGATGTCTCTGCAAGGCACAAGCAAACCCCTTTGGGCAGGAGCTGAGTGTGCTCTGCTCTGCCGCCAATGCTCTCAACTTCAGAGCTCCAAAGGGTTACAGCAAATAGGAATCACATCTCAGCCCCTTTCTTGCTGCAGGACCTGACGCAGAGGTGTCCATGTTAGGGGATGGGATGCAGCCTCTCTCCAAGGCACGGGGCATGCCCATGATGAGCTGCAGTAAATAAAGTAGCTGTAAAGGGAAACTGGGTGCCTTGCTGTTGGTCCCAGCACAGCTCAGAGCCTCACAGCCCACACTCTGCTGGCCTGAGAGCCTTCTCAACCAACATGGCACATATCAGACCAACCAGAGCATCACCAAGCATCAGAAAACAACAGCAGCAAGCAGTAAAACTACACAGACTGAGCCTGCCCAGCACCGCAGTGCCCCATCCTGCTGCCCAGCACAGTAGACGTTGCATCCCAGAGCAGGCATTTGAACCTCGCTGCAGGAAACCTCTCCCAGCTTCCTGGTTTGCACAAGAGGACGGATGCACGGAGGTGCCTGCAGCACTCCTGGGGCAAGGACAGGCCCTCACTGCTCCTCCTGCCATCCCTACCCGCAGCACAGGGAGAGAGTGTTTGGCTTTGCTTACCCGGGAGCGATGGACAGGGTTGTCAAAGTCTGTTCCTTCTGGGGCCAGCAGCAGCCAGCCACCATAAATGGGTTTGGCCTGCAAGGAAACAGCAGAGAAACACGTCAGGCACAGAGCAAACCAGCTCACCATGGACCAGCACTAGGGCAGATTGATGTGAAACGGTACCAGACCCTGGCGTGAAGGCAGCTACAGGAGTTCACAGGCAAACCGAGCCCTGACACTGATGCTTGATGGCAATCTGTGGCCTTATATATCCCATTTGCAGACAGGACTGAAATGAGGACTCGGAAGGAGGTAAAACCCCAACCACAACTTCCAATCTCAGCCGCTTCTGTATCGCACCAAGAGCATCAATCTCCGTAGCACTGCCAAGCTGCAGAGCTCATCCTCACTGACAACTCTTCCCTTCTACTCCACAGCAAAAACACACTCCAAAGGAGAGCTCCACGTTTTCCTTCGGTTAATGAAGAGAGGAAAAACGACCCACTGCTGGCAGCTCTCCAGCTCGCAGCTGCTTCCCTTGGGCTGCACATCCCACAGCCCTGCCAGCCCGCTCCTCCCCAGCAGCAGCTCCCAGCAGCCCAGGGCCCAGCACGCAGGAAGGTCAGAGCCAGGCAGAGGGAAAAACAGCTCATTCAGCCCGGCCGGGAAGAGAAAGGGAAAGAATACCCGGAAAGGAATGCCTTCCAGCACCATTTATCAGTGGAGCAAAACAGCCAGGCTCTTTCCGCCACTGGTTTGGGCATAGAAGTACACCCAAAAGTCAGCACAAAGCAGACCCACACTATGGCCAGCGGTGGGATGGGCACCAGGCATGTTCTCCCCTCCAAATCCTATAGGCCCCACTCCTGCTGCAAACTATTAGCCAACCTCATTCCTGGCAAGGGCTGGGGCCAAGTCCTGCTGCAAGAGTGGCAAGGCATTGCCACACCGCTGAGGCGGCTCCACAGAGGTACCAGGAGTGAGGAAACCGAGGGCAGATCCAGCTTCAGGAGCAGGGAGGCTCCTGAAACATCCACGTGGGCCCAGCAACAAGGACCCACGTTCCCAGCTCCTCTTGAAATGATTTGGTTCAGCTGGTTGCTTTCGTTCTTTGGTCCTTAAAGGATAACACCGTTCCCAATCCGGAACCTCCCTGAGATTCCTCCTGCCAGTTTCTGTGGTTTTGTAATGTTCAAAAGTTTCCCCTCTGGAAAAATCCCTGCAAACAATAGAAGAAAGTGCCTATGCACCAAAAACTGTCAAACCCATGAAGCACTGAGTAAGCAAACAAGCTGGAGGAGCCCTTTTTAGTGTTTATGAAGTGAAAAGAAACAGCAGAATCTCTTCTCCCCCCTCCACAATGGGGTATCTCAGCTTCAGGTGCTGCTCTGCCTGCAGCTGGGAAAACATGATTGGAGATCTTCCTTCCTTCCCCCTCGCTTTAAAGGGGATTAAAAACAATGGAGTGCTGGGAATGGGATCAAGTTTGGAGGAGTCAGCCTGAGGCACCCCTGCACCCTCCTGTTCCCACAACCAGCACCAGCCTCACCCGCACCAGGGGCTTTGCTGCCACCCCAAAGCCCTCCCTGGGTTTGGTGTCACCCCATTGCTCACCTGGGTGCTGCTTCCCTGCTCGCCCATGGCCCCCATGGCGCCCCGGCACTGGTTCTGTGCCCAACCCGTGTCCGGTGGGATGAGCCATGCTCCGCCACTCCCCCGGCACACCCCAGCATCCACCCGCCCCGTGCCCCCACCCAAAGGTGCCCGTGACGCACCCCATGCCCACGCAAGGGGAGGACTTTGGAGCTGAGGCTCCCACCGCTCCCCATGGCACAGGGATGTGGCCACAGTCACTTGTGCGGCCTTGGCAGGGACATCTACAATGGCTTTGCCCTGATTTCCCTCCTGGTTTGTAAGGGAAAAGGCAGAATTCCAAGTAACAAAGTAAAGGTGACCCAGCAGAGAGGTGGGAAGTGCCTTCAGTGGGTCACTGTAGCAGGAAAAGGGGTCCCCAAACTCCAATGTGGGGCACTCACAGTAAGCCCTGAGCAACCAGCGCTGATGCTTGAGAAGATACTGTGTGTAGTCCCCATCACTCAAGAACCAGGAAGAGGACGACAGTGTAAGAAGGACACAGCATTCCCAATGTTTGGCACTGCCACACCAAGGCAGCACCCGCAGTGGTGATGCTACAGGCAGCCGAGCTGCCTGCAGTGCTCAGAACTTCCCTGTCCCCCTGTTTTCTCCTCTGTGCACAACCAAATACCCAACCCACAAGCAAAACCTCTTCTCATCACAAGCCACAGCGCCACAGCCCTCCCGGCAGGACCATCCCCAGCATCCCACTGCATCCCAGCACCATCCCTCCCCAGTGGGACAGGCAGCAGGCGAATCCAAGTGCCACACCAGGGACAAATACCACTGAAACCCAAACAGGGGACACCAAACTGGGTCAGCAGTGAGCAGCCTTAACCCAGTATTGCAGGTGTGAAACCCTGTCCTACTTCAGCCTGGCTCACACCCCTCAGCAAACACTATTTTACCCACAACCCCTCCAATTTTGGCTCAACTGACTTTATATAAAGCATTGAGCACTCGAAATCCATGCCCTTAACATCAAGCAGGGTCATTTCTTTCCCAGTGTCATAAAAAAGCACCAGCGGGCTATACTTATTTCAGCAGAAGAGTCCAATTTCAGATATTGAAACCAAAATAGCTGAAAGGTAGGAATTGGAGCCAGGCAGTGTGGGCAGCCCCGTTCCACCCACCAACACATGAACCCACAGCAGTGCTTTTTAAAGCCAACCCAAAACAAGCTCCTGCTAAAACCAAGCAAATGCCCAGAGAGGTACAAGCCTAAATAAAAGGGATGTCTGAAATAAACCCATCACACCTGCACTGGAATGGCCTTGCTGAAGCAAGGCTTAAAATAAACCTGCTTGAGGCAGGTCCGGGGGGGTGTTACTGCACCAGGCTGGAGCTGGAGCCTCGCATTGCTTCACACCAGAGAGCTCAGCAAGAGGAGGAAAACGCAACGCTCAGCACTAAGAGCTCAGGGGGAAAACTTCCCTCGTCCAAGCAGATCTGTCTGACCTCCTGCTGCGTGACAGCATCAGAGCAACCCCAAGGTTCTTTGACAACAGAGCCCCATCCACCTCCCACAAGCTCCAGCGATATCCAAAGAGCAATCCCAGGTGGTTTTCCCGCAACCACATGGGATGCTCAGACAGCTTTGCCTTTCTCTAGACTGTACCTGACCAAGGGGGGAGCCACATTCCGACATGGAAAGCAGAGCAGAGGGCAGCTGCCGGCGGTGCGGAGCATCCACTGGGGTGGGGTGACGCTCGCAGGGCGGGCAGGAAGAGGAGAGCCGGTTCCTCTGGCACAGCTCGCGGTGCCGAAGCCAACCACCCACCATGGCCTGGGCTGGGAGGTGCTGGAGCTGCTGCCTCCCTGCCCTGCACCTCCTGCCACCCGAAAGCAGTGATGCAGGCACAGCACCTCGCAGGCGGGAGGAGAGCTTGGTGCCCCACAGTGTGTCCTATCCTATGGGATCAGCAGAGGCTGACTCAGACAGAAACATGCTTTCATCACTGCTCCGCTTCCTGTCGCACCTCTGGGAACGCCCAGGCATCCCATCCCGCCTCCGATCCTGCCCGGCTTCAGGATGTGCCACCATCCTGCTGCTCTGCAGCCCCTCACCTGCCTCACAGGTCACTGCCCCACCATGGCCCACGCTGCAGCAAGGGGAGGATGCTGCCTCCAGCTGAGCACCCCAGGCTGGTGCTGGAGCACGGAGGGTGGGAGGAAGCAGGGAAGGAAGCAGAGAAGGAAGCGGCCCCAGCTCGGTTTACATAAAGCTGTCAAGCTGCTGTGCTGATGCTGCCCAGGCATGGACAAACCACCCCAGCCAGCTCCACCAGCACGGAGAACATGATTCCAGGCAGCTGGGGGTCTGGGCTTAAAGCATATGCAGAGCCACACAGCACTTCCCAAAGCACAGAGTGATGCACATCCCCAGGGCAGAGAAGGCACCATCACCTCCTTCCAGTGGGCAGGATGGGTCACAGGAGCATGACAGCTCACAGGGGGCCAGAGGTGGGCTGTGACACCAAACAGCATCACTGGACAGGCTTTCACATCTGCTGTGCTTGCAGGTGGTACCTTCTCCTCTCCCCTCCTTCATGCGCACCATACAGTGGGCCATACAACGTCCTGCAAGAGCTCACTGCACAAGGCAGAACAGGAAAGCTTTCCTGACATCCACATAGAATCATTGGATAGTTAGGGCTGGAAAGGACCTCAAGGTCATCCACTTTAGGGTCCAGATTCAGCCCCATGGCAGAGCACCCACATCCCTGTTAGGGGTCCGGGTCTGCCCCTCACCCATCCCAATGTGCTGTGAGGAAAGTCCACATCCATGGGCGGGAGAGAGTCCTGGCTGGGAGCGCGTGGCAGGAGGGATAATCTGTTTAGGCTGCCGGCAGACGTAATGAGCCCGTCTCGGTGGAGGCAGGGCTTGTTTTGTTCAGGCTTGGCAAGGGAGTGGGAAGAGGAGGGGGGGGAAATGGACTGCTGCAGCAGAACTTTAGCCTCTGCCTCCCAGCACTGACTGCGGAGTGCCCTGCGCACTGGGGAGCAATAACCCCAGGAGGAAATGAGGTCCCCAGCCTGGCCCAGGCTGAGGGTGAACACATCGTGATTCCCATCCCACCACCTTTACGGCTTCAGTCCCAAGAGTCACCAAAGGAACCCTTCTGAAAGCAGCTCTCTGCTCCCTGCACCACAACAGGGTCGCAGCTCTCAGACCCATAGGAAAGCATGGGCACAGAGTGGGGGACAATAACGTCATAGTCCCTTGTGCACCATCTCCTGAACCACTCAGGGCTCCCCAGAGGTAGGGACCTGTTTGTGGCACAGCTCAAAGGGAAAGTTCACTGCAAAGGCTGTGGCTGCAACCTCAAAAGAGGAAATCTGGGACATTTCCGCTCCACTCTCGGTTTTGCACACCTTGGAGCCAGAGAGAACATCGCTGATGGGCGAGTCGGAGCTGCTGTCACCTAGCAGGAATGGGGAAGGTGACGTGGTGCTCAGGGAGGGAACGGGATGCCATACCCAAGCAGGCTTTCCTGCTCACAGCACAGCTTCTACGAACTGAAAGACAGGCATTGCATGCTCCCAGCAGGATGCCACATGGACCCAGTACCCTGGAGCCCCTCTTCATCCACCTCCTGCTCTCCTGCAAAGCCACAAGTGAGGGCATGAGCTGGCTGCTGCTGCAGCTTCCACCTCAACATGCAGGAAGAGACCAAACTGGACTGGACAGGCTGGACCTGGGGTGTGAGCAGCACAAGGTGACACTGCCATGGGGCGGCTGATGGGCACCCCAACAGCCCTCATTCACCCTGCCATCAGCAAACCCCAAAGGAAAGGAGCTGCCTGGGCAGTGTGTGGGCAGCAGCAGAGACCGACTGACCGGAGGAACAGGAAGGGGAAAGGTTGAATTCACCCTCTGTGCAAACAACCAGTCTCCAGCAAACACCTCGGCCCTGGCCCTGGGGCTGTGCTTGGGCCTGAGCCCTGCCATGAGCTTGGGAAGTCGGGAGCCAGAGCTGGAAGAGGCCAGCTGCAGCACGCAGGCAATTTGTCAAGCAGCAGCAGCAAGATGGAAGTAGGAACAGGCTCTGCAATCCCAGCTCCTCACTCCTTGAGCAGCCCCACAGCCCGGCGTGCCCCGCAGCGAGCAGGCGTATCCAACCACCTCCCACGACGGGCTCCTGAGAAGCCACAACATCTCTCTGGAGCGCTGGAGAGGGGATTTATCACTTCCTCGGGTGCCAGAGCAGATAAGGTGCGGCGCCATGCAAAAGAACAGCAGCAAGGAAGCGCGCGAAGGAGACGGTTCTCCAGCACCCAAAGGCACCACCACGTCCCTTCCCTTGGGTCACGGGGAGGGTTAAGTGCATCCAAAGCCTGGCCTGGCATCCAATGTGACATCCCTGCCCTCAGAGCACACTCCAAGGGTGGAATGCTGCCCGTTCCCCATGACTCTTCCCACCCCAAACCCTTTGGCCATGCCCCCCAAGTCCCCAAGGGAGGCGGGTCTGACATTTGCAGAGAATCTCCCCCTGTTTGGTCCTAATAATCAGTCAAGTACAGGCGGATTTTTGCAGCATGATACAACAGGGAGCAGGGAATGCAAGAGCGGGGGCTGCTTCCAGCAAAGAGGGGGCTTTCCTTCCCCAAGAGCAGGGAACAGAAGCAAAAACATGCCCAGGACATGATCCCTCACCCTGCTGCCCTTTGGACAATGCCCATAGCCAGGGTAAGACCCCAGCCCAGGGCATCACAGCCCCATGGATGCAATACCCCAGAGCCGACACTCTCCAGGCTCAGGGCTGCTCAGCATCCAGAACAGTAAGAAAGTGACAATGTCCAATGGAGGAGAGCTGGAAATAACCACCCCCAGCACTGAGCAGGGGCATCACGAGCTGGGAAGAGGCAGTGGGAAAAGTCTGCGAGCTCCATTTTCAAACTGGGTGGTCCTCTGGGCATCCATGCCACGATCTCCAAAAGGAAGGGAGAGAAAAAAGGCACTGGGAGCTGGAAAGATGTCCTCACATTCCTCTGTCTGTGCCAGTCCCCATGCCCCGAGAGAGCACATGCATGGAGAAAATTGAAAGCAACTGCTTTACACTCTGCTCCAATCCAGGCCAAGCGCAGTTTGGAGGTTAATTCCCAGCCTGCTCCTGTTGGGGGGGGGCTTCATCTTCTTTATGAGCCAAAGACATATGCACACAGGTCCAGGCCAGCTGGTGTGGAGTGTGGACCCCTCAGGGACCCCCATGGACCGGCAGAGCCATGGATGGCTTCCTCAGGAAGAGGGTCCCAATGAAATGGCTTTCATCTGGAAGCAGAAGGGGGTTCCAGGGAATCATCTCCATTCCCAGGGCAGGCTCTGGAAAGCTGACCTCCCCACGAGGTTTGTCAAAGGGGACTGTGTGGTGCCAGCACAGGCAGACCTGGACAGGAAAGAGGGAATTCCCAGGAACAGGGAACTGCTCCCTTGCCGGGAAAGGGGCAGCACAGGGTGAGCTGGTGACAGGTAAGTGAAGCAACCAGAACAGAGCCATTAACAGCACTGAATCTACCAGGGACCCTAGGCCAGATCCTGCCCCTGCACAGGGCTCTGAGCACACAGATCAGACCCATAGGAACAACAGGGGTTGTTCCTACAACCACAGCAACACATTGTCCCAAAGGGGGAAGCAGACACAGTGCCTGACCCAGTTTTCCCCATGCCAAGCAGGTACCCCAAGGAGGTCAAACACAGGTTGGGGTGGGGGGGGGGGGATCAAAGGCACATCACCTCCCACCTACAGCCCCACAGGGGGACAACCAGAGCTCCAACAGGTAGCAGGACCACACGTAGTCACACTGAGCCCCAAAGAGCAGCACAGCCACACACACAAACAACTCGTGAACGCAGCGCTCCTGGGATTAGGGACTTAGCATCCACACAACCCTTTGAAGTTGGAAGTGCTAAGTCTGATTATTATTAGAGAGCTCCAGCTCATTAATCCTGATGTTTGGAGCTGGATTTCCACCCTCCCCTTCCAGCCCCATTCCTAATTCAGTTCCCGAGTACAACAGGACTCCATTACTCCCACTAAATATTGGTGACACACACTGGGCTCCAGCACCCCAGGAAGGAGAAGCAGCTCCTGACACCAACACAGGTATCTTGATGCAATAAAAAGCCAAAAGGGACCCGAGTACGTAAGCGTGAAGAACCTTCACCTTTCCTGCAAGCCAAGAGGAAAGGTCAGATGACTCAAAAAGCCTTTTCCAGCCTGACTCTAGGTAATCACCAACACGATCCCTATCCATGGGGTGAGTGGGATGTACTGAGCGCAGAGCCCGAACACAGCAGTGTGGGATCCCCCCCCCCGCCCAAACCAAGCTTAAATAGAACTGAAATTCAAAAGGAAGAATAACCCCGAGCTGTTCAATGAACCGTTATTCCAGACGGAGCACACCCTCGCATCCAGGCTCCTCGCTGCAGCCTGAATTCGGATGGGGGGCAAGGAAGCGCTGGGAATGCCGTGGCCGGGGGCTCCTCATGGTGCGTGCCTGCATCACACGCTACCAGAGCCACCATCTTATCTGGGAAGCGGGATTACTTCACCCCAGCTGCAAAGGGAGAAGCCGAGAGCAGGACCGGTTTTCCCAACTGGAGCCCCTGCACGGGGCCTGGATCTGGCTGCGGGGCCGACCCTATCCCCATTGGAGCCGGAGTTCCATGGGGTCACCATGGGGGCCAGGGACAAAGCACACAGGGGGGTTGTCCAAAACACAGCCGTGGCTCCCCATGGCAGAAGCAGGCAGCGTGCAATGCTTTGAGCCCCCCCCCCTCCCCACCTTAAAAATCAAAGCACTGCACTAAACAGGCAGCAAACCCCCAAGCAGGGCAGTGGGAAGGAGCCGACTGGGAGCGGGGGGCTCTTCCTAAGCCCCCTTTGGGATGGCTCCTTTGTCTTGGGCACGGCCGTGACGCTCCCGCCC